>APFE030712585.1:11319-119420 GCA_000404065.3 Pinus taeda
CCTCGAGCTACCCCCCCTGAAGAAGTTTCGGGGAGTCTTTCCTGGAAATCCTGATTGGACAGGCCCGGTTGGCCCCATATCCCTTTTGATCCCGAGGTGCTCTTCTCCATAACGGCCACATTCAACTGCCTCGGCTACGGATGATGGCTTCCACATGCTTACCAAGGCTCGGATGCGAGGGTTTAACCCAAAAATGAATCTTTCAGCCTGACGTTCATCTGAGTCTAAGTAATGAATGTATTTTACCAGTTCCATAAACCTTATCTCGTACTCTTCCACTGTTTTACTTCCTTGAACTAACGTATGAAAGGCTCTTGCTTGCTGTTGCTGAAAGTACGGAGGTAAATACTTTGCGCGAAACCTTTCCTCAAACAGTTCCCAAGGGACACTATCTGATGTAAGATGCAGCTGTTTTTCCAGATTTCCCCACCAAATCAAGGCACTTTCCCTGAGTTGAAACACGGCAATTTTTGTCTTTGCCGAAGACGAATATTCTTTTAACCCAAAACATGTGTTCATTCCCTCCAACCACGCTTCAACGCGTTCACCTGCCCGGCCTCTAGAGAATTCCGGGAGCCTGATTTTCTGAAGCTCCCTAGAGATGTCCTCTTTCGATCCTCTGGGCTCGAAATTCCTCGGTTCCGCTGAACTGGTAGCCAAATGATGAGATTCCTGTTTGGTTTTAGCCTTAGTGGATTCCTTTAATGTTTCTAATAAGGCCTCCAAGGAGTTCATTATTACAGTTAACTTTGGCGCTGGGGCGATGGATGTTGATAAAGGTCTCGGTGGTGACGCTGGGGATGATGATGATGATGTCGGCGGCATTAAAGGTGGTGATGTTGCCCGATCACGCCGTCGTCGCTCATACGTCTTCACCATTGTAATGGTTCCTGGACACATAATAAAATTTTATCAAAATTTTGAGGTAGATAACCGAATTTTAACACGTAACTTTCTTTTGCGACATTACATTTAGAAACAGGTATAGTTTTGCTATTTTTACCCGCTAGGCGGATCTTACTGGTACCGAGGTCAAGGAGGATGGTCTCGCAACCTCCTTGTCCTAATGCAGGGTATTCTATCCTAAAAATGATTAATGCAGAAGAGTATAGATCCTAAACATCCCTGTTAATAGGCAGAGGGGGGTTGCAACATTGAGAGGATTTCACATATAAAAATCTGCAATCAGGCTTTTACTTCAGACAGCTTGAGGATTTGCAATTTTGTATAAGCTTTATAAAATGATCTTAAAAGTTTATAGGGGTGGTCAAATGAAGCTCCTCAAGATTAGGAGTATGTAACTGGGGTGGCTGGAAGTCCTATGAATCGGGAATAAAACTTCCCCGATTAACCATAGACTCATGTTCCAGCACTCCAGTCTCTGTCTGCCTGCCTATGGATTATGAGGCATGATTTTGTATTTGATTCTACTCATGTGAAGATAAACAACATAATGAAATTTTGAGGACCTTTGAATACGTAATCTTTGCTATTTCGGAGAAAGAATACTGAAACACAAGGGGATGCAATAGCTAGAAAACATGACCATACACAATGGCATTATCAGCAACAATAATACTGGCCTCATATTGAAACTTGATAACAGCCATGGAGGGTCATGATCCGGGATCCCATTAACTATTCAATAACAACTTAGTGACAAAATTTTGTCTAGATTTGAAAAAGCCACTTCACATCTTCTAGTTTTGAAGAAGATCTTGCTTTAACCCTTGCTTCTATTGGTGAGTTGATAGATTTCTTTATAATGGCGGACACTATAGGAACACTAAACTCCCTAGAAGCTACTCAAGTTTTGCTTGGAGAATACGATGCATAAAAGTTAGGGTTTAGAGGGTTAAGTCATCAAAACCACATATGTACAGCTCTATGAGAGATGTATTGCTGCAACATCTTTTTTGAAATATATATTTATTTTCTCTCTCCACCATTCTCTGTGTAAACGAGTGCACCTTTAAAGTATAATCCAGAATAAATTAGGAATAATGGGAGATTGTACTAGATTTCAGACTTGATAATAGGCACCATATAAGTGTCTTGATATATCAACTGTTATTTGTTTAAATAGTTATATGTATTATTATGCTTGATAGTGTCTAGACTAAGGTATTAACAGTCAGCAACTATTATGGGCATCTAGAGGTGATATTCCTCTATACATCAACATCTTGGACCTCATTGTAAATGTCTCGAGGCAATAGATCACTGGAAATCTATTAGTTAATGTGGTCCTATCTTTTCTGTCCTTGTTGGACCTCTGCTGATGTCGAGTTAATTTACGTTATCTACACTAGCTGCATATATGCATCAATGTATCACGATGTTAATTTAATTTGATTTGAAAATTGAATTCAACACTGTTAAAAAGCAGGAATTGATTGTTCCCTTATGCTATCCTTTATATGAAGCAGGACTCCACTCAGCATTGGAATAAAAGCAAAAATAAGAATTTGAATTTTCTGAGAATCTAGAAAGGAAAATAGAAGTCCTTTATAACACTTGGATTTTAAGTTGAAACTAATCAAAATAACCATGTTTATGAAAAATAGAAATCCACTGTAAGGAACTAGATTTCAGTTGAACTCATCAAACTCACTGAGAATATTTTATGGGAAGTAGAATCCATGCGGTAAACTAGGATGATATAATCTTTCTTGACAACGAAGCTGCGATATAATTGGTAGTACTTCCCAGAAGCAATGAAGTAAAAAAAATGATGGAGGCCAAACCTTAAAAGAGGAATCAAGTGCTAATGGAAAAAAAAATAAAATTTTTTTTTAGAGATGACAGCTCTATGAGAGGCTGATGTAGACAAATGGAATAAAGAGAGTCAAGATACTGCTGATTTGTCTGCAAGTGAATAGAAATTAATCGCAACAAAGGAAATTACAGAGGTTGATTGTCAATTTCGTGTTTGAATCTCACACAGGAAGCAAAGAAACAGAGGAGAACAATAGCTCAGTGGAAAATAATCATAGTTCAAATAGCTGGGCTACCTCATGGACACAAAAGCTGTTTTGGAGTACGATCTGTAATATAATGCAGCCAACCATGCCATTCAGGAGGAACTGATGAAGCATTATAGTGTATCGTGTCCCCATACTCGACCCACCGGTCTCTTAACTGTTATATTAAACTAACCGTCGGGAAGTTGAACTGAATCCGAACCATTGTAAACATGTGGTAAGGTTATAGGCCATACACGATATATTATATCGTAAATATATTACATGATATATTAAACCATATCCAAATATTAAACTTACGATTATACTATATCAAATATGCGATACATGTGTCATAAGATATCCATTGTAAAACGGTAGAAGTGTCGGGCAGGGGTTTCGACCCGCCTATGCCTCCCAAATTGGGTATTTTCCAACCTGTCGTAATATTTATTTATCCAAAGTAAACGTGCCGGACGTGGTTATCGGGCATGACTAGAAATCTTGTGGGTCCTGCCCGCGCAGGTTCGAATCCTACCGCATACGGCTCGATTTCATTGAAGTGGTCGCAACAGAGTTCGAACCGGTGACCACCTGGTCCTCCGTCCTGCAAGTTGTAATAATTTTTCCAAACCCATCAACGCCCACAAGAGTAGCTCCTATACTGTGAATTTGCCTCCTTATGATAATATCCGTGTCCGATGCTGCCAACCAAACATATCTAGCCTGTCATTGTACTTCAACATAAGATTGCCATCGATAATACAATTTAGAAACCTTCTTCCTTGATTTCTTTCCAGAAATTTGCAACTTGGTGTGCAGAAAAATTGGAACAGGTCTCAGCGCGCAACATATTTTTTTACGCGGAAGAAGAGAGACGGTGAAAATGATGTGAGATGGATGGACGCATGCTTTAAGATGCCCACAAATGAATGTTTGCTGAGAAGGCCTTCAGAAACCAAAATCAAAATTGAATTTCGCCAGGAAAGCGAGTATCGACACACTCCAGTATAAGATTTGACTTATATTTTTTTTTTTTGAAAGAATCCCTTTTGTGGGGAGTACACTGTCTTCGCTGGGTTAGCAGAGTGTATACGCCTTGCTGCAATTTCAAGTTTAAACAGGAGGACATTGATATTTTTTCTTTTACGCACAGTCTTGCCCACATGTGAGGACGGATTCTTCAGTTATCTGAGAGAACCTAATTGTTTAGACATTGACATATACGCAATACCGGAAGGTTCCATTGTTTTCCTTAAGATACCCCTCATGAGAGTCGAGGGCTTAGTTGCGGTTGTACAGGGCAACGGATATTCAATGTACAGGGCAACACCATAAGTGCGAAACATCTCTTAAATATCAAGACACAAACGGACTGGTAAACGGCACACTCGAACTCGTGTGGAAACCATAGACCAGAGGTCGCAGGATTAAGGGCTCTGATACCATATGTAGTGATTGTAAACTTAAAATTTCACGCACTGAAAACTGAAATATGCAGAACCGTAAAATAATGAAGAACTTACCTGAACTGCTGTTGACTGGTAAATTGCTGTCTGCTCGCGTTCCCTGAAGTTGAATCGATTACTGGGAAACCAATTCCTCCTAGCCAATTCAGTAAGCTTCACTTACTGACCCTGTGCCCAGAACCTCAGATCAATTTCAGCTGCTTCCGTCCCTGTTTTGATCTTCCTCTCCCTCTCAGTTTTTTCTCCTCTCCCCTTTCCTCGGCCCTCTCAGTGGTTTTATACTGAGGGGTTCGGTGGCCGCCTCCCAGCCTCCCCCCACCGCTGGTGTAGCTCTCGACACCTCCCACATGCATTTCCTTAGATATTTATTGATCGGAGGTTGCTGTCGACTGCGTAGAGGTTTCATTTATGAGTTGAAAGATCTTGTCAAAAGGTTACCCGTATGTTTCTTATATTTGCTTTAATATATACTTCCATTTATTTTATGAACTTTAACTTTATACATATTAAAGTCTAAACTTTATATTAATTTATACCATTTAATTTATATTATTTAACTTATATCATTTACTTATACTAATTTATATCATTTAACTTTATATTAATTTATACCATTTAATTTATATTATTTAACTTATATCATTTACTTATACTACTTTATATTATTTTAACTTATATTAATTTATACCATTTAATTTATATTTTATATCATTTAACTTAGACAGATATGTAAATGGGTTGTTACACAATAGCCAGTAAAGGAGATCCCACAGCCTAGGATACAAGGCCAAGCATCAAATTGGGAAGAGGAGAGGAGCACAGACCTAGCCCACTCTTTCTGCCAAATCCCCCCACCAATCCATGCCCAAAAGTCTCCATGAAAAGTAAAGAAATCACTCAATTAAATCAATGAAAATTCATACCTTTGGGGTTAGGAGACCCACCTTGAAACATATAATCATAACAGATGGGCAAGGGACCACATGGATGGCTTAGGTGGCAGAGAAAGTGGGACATCGAGCTATCTGGTGGCGGCAAGGGGTTCCTGGCTGTCGCTTGAGGACTATCCAGGAGAAAATTTTCTCCTATGCATACTACCCACAAGTAGTGGGTAACAGGACCCACTTGTAATATTTGGAAGGATTATTTTATCCCTTTAAGAGATCTCATTGTAAACTCCTTTCAACTCATTCCTCATCCCTCATTTAATAAGAGGGACTTTTAAAATTTACTTTTTATTGGGAGTTAGGGGATTCTTTCCCTAGGCATCCACCCTTCCCCATTTGGGGAGAATGGTCATGTGATGCTTGAGTGGTTTTTCTTGATTAAATAAACTAAACTAAAATAGATTATTTCCCTAAGTGCACCTTATTTTCTTTGTTGTAAGCTATTTCTATTTCTTCTGTAATTTGGTTTAACTTGCAATCTACTTACTTTAGTCTCTTTTATTGCTAATTTAACTTTGCATTCAAGTCTCTTCATGCAATATCCATTTTCATGCAAATTAGTTAACTTGTAGATTTACTCACTTTTTTGCAACTCACTTGAGCATCTCTTATTTGCATTGATGTAGTTTGTCTCTCCATTTGAATATCTAATTGGGTTGCTTTTCTCTACTTTTCAAGCACTATTTTGTTTTGCAAGCAATCTCTCAATAATTAGTTGTTCATTCTTGCAATAATTAACTTACCTCAAACTTTTGTTGGTTGAAGTAGCAACTTAGGAATCCTTCTCACTTTATTGCCTCCCTATTATGAGATTGGGGCCTCGACGAGGATAAGTTATGGGGAGGAAGTTCATTTGGAGATTGCTTTAGATTTGAGAACTAGCCAACTAACTTAAGCTAAAATTAACAAAAAGTGATTCACTACATTCATCTTGCAATTTTGGTTTCTTGAAGTTCATCTATCATGAGGCAGTTGCTATTTTCTTTCAAGCACACATATAATATTTGTTGAACATCTCGACTCTAGGTCTTTACATTTCCAAACATTTCATTTTTGTGCATGCTTATCTTTTCTTATCTAATTACTTATCTTGCGAGGCATCTATCTCTTAAGCAATTTACTTTCGAAGCATTACTTTCAAGTTTATCTTTCACACTTGGATCATTTGCTTACAAGTAATTATTATTTGGCACAGGTATATTTTGCTTATCTTGCAATATTTGTACTAGTGGATGTTCATGTTCATGCAATCAATGAGTATGTCTTGAGTTGTTAGGCTACTTTTAGTGGAGAATGCAGTAGGGCAACTGTTAATTCAAATTCTCCTCAACCTTAATAATTGCTTGTGAACTTTAGTTATCTTCTTATGTTTCATTATTATATCTTTTCATTAAACAATTATCAAGAGCATAAGACAATAAAGACAATGGACACAAGTACTAGGATCCGCAAAACCCCTCCAAGGGGGAAAATCCAGAAATAATCTCTTCTCTTCTTATAGAATTTGTTTAAAATGAGAAAACCAAGACCCAAAACCCTAGACCAAGTCCTCCTCCAAGCACCAAGTCAGCCCTCCAAGAAGCCCTTCCAATTAGGTAAGAGATCAACCAAATCAATGAGGATCAATTCTGCTTCAACTATGTTAATTTTAGGTATGTTCTATGCTGAGAGCAAATTTACTTCAATTTTCCATATTAGCTCAATATCGATTCCAGATTAGCAATCACATTTAGCATGATAGTAAAATGCAGATAGAACATAAACATAAACATCAGAAAACAAGCCAAGACAAGAGGACACAAGATGTGGCACCAGCCAGGGACAACCCCCAATATGGGGAGTTGTTAGGCTGCGTTTATTGGAGAATGCAGTAGGGCAACTGTTTATTCAAATTCTCCTCAACCTTAATAATTGCTCGTGAACTTTAGTTATTTTTTTATGTTTCATTATTAAATCTTTTCATTAAACAATTATCAAGAGCATAAAACAATAAAGACAATGGACACAAGTACTAGGATCCAAGCCAGGGCAAAACCCCTCCAAGGGGGAAAATCTAGAAATAATCTCTTCTCTTCTTATAGAATTTGCTTCAAATGAGAAAACCAAGATCCAAAACCCTAGACCAAGTCCTCATCCAAGCACTAAGTCAGCCCTCCAAGAAGCCCTTCCAATTAGGTAAGTGATCAACCAAATCAATGAGGATCAATTCTGCTTCAACTATGTTAATTTTAGGTGTGTTCTATGTTGAGAGCAAATTTACTTCAATTTTCCATATTAGCTCAATATCGATTCCAGATTGGCAATCACATTTAGCATGATAGTAAAATGTAGATAGAACATAAACATAAACATCAAAAAACAAGCCAAGACAAGAGGACACAAGATGTGGCACCAGCCAGGGACAAACCCCCATGTGGGGAAACCCTTTATCAATTCTTCTTATATTCTTCAATAGTTTAGCAAAGAGAGATAGTACATATACATTATAAGTCAACACTTTGACTTGACAAGATTAGAGCAGAGATCTTCACCATGAAGATGACGCAATAGTTCTGATGACAAGAACTGCAGATCTGAACTCAAGTGAAGGCACACTTATCAGATCTCATTCTTCAACTGATTCTCCAAGGTGATTCCATCACCATGCAAATCCATAATCACTACGCTGCACTCATCATCACTATGCTGCCCTCCACTGTGTTGCACTTATCATCACTATGCTGCACTTCACTGTGGTGTACTTATCATTACTATGCCGCACTTCACTATGTTGCACTCATCATCAGTATGCTGCACTTCATGCTGCGCTTCATCATGCTGTCACCTACACGCTGCATACTGCAACTGTTTCCTGTCATTGCATTGAGATTGATGGACAATGAGAAAAGGACAATGACTTTACAAACCATGAAGGAGCACGCACACACACACACACACACACACACACATACCGAGACCTATTGTGATATCACTGATATACATATTGATATTGCAAGGAGGCAGATCCATGTACTGTGAGATAAGGCTTTATACACAGAAACGCTGAGATTGATATCACAGAAGTTGTGACTATGTCAAGAATGATTCTAACCCAGAATTCATATTAATACAGTGCCTCTTTTCTGCTCCATCCATCTGAGGACTATCTTGACTACGACTTTAATTTACAGGTATGCTGAGAATGATACAAGTACAAAACTCCTTGTGTCCTTTGTCATGTGTTCCTTAGATTTGAGATCACCATGAGACTAACCTGGGTACCCATCCGAGGTAGCAGTCAAACCCTGAATAGAAACCTCTCTGTGGTGCGGATCTGGGTCTTCCTTTTGCTGCGTTTGCGGGTCCCTTGAGACAACGAGTAAACCTCTCCTTAGGACAGCGGATTGAGGACCCTTTGAACAACGTATAAGAGCCAACTCTGTGACTGCAATTAGGGCTTGTACTGAGAGCAGTTAGGGCAAAATAAAACCCTCCTAAAACTGCGGCCTAGTCTCTCCAAAGATGGCGGATAGAAGATTGCGTCTAGGGCTAGGATAGCGGCTAGATTTTAGTGGCTAAGACACTTCCTTACTGTGGCTAGTGTAAGGATAGATCCTCCATTTAGGACTACGTATGGAAGCCTTTCTAGAACAATGAATAGGTCTCTTCTAGACTAGCGTTCAGGCTTCTCCTGCTGCGTTGTGGAAGCCTCCTTCATGACAACGTTAAAGATCTAGGGCATTTCCTCTAGGGCAATGTCCTCTTTAGATCTCTCCTCCCACCAAAACCCAAAGACAAGTGGAGAGAGATCACAAGAGATGAGTATGCAAATGACTAGAAGGCCACCTCTATTTATACTAAAACATTGAGGACAAGTGGGGGCAATTTGGTTGCTGGCCGACCTTGACGAATTGTCCCATAACACAAATAAATTCATATCTCCATGAATACATGTCGGAATCAGATGATATTTAGATCAATCCTACACCTCTTGACGAGAGGAATCCAAGAAAAATATCAGCTGCCATGAATAAGTAGACCCACATGGAGTTTGGCACTAGTTGCCAATTTTAACGCTCCCTCTCAACTAGGGAGAACTCCATCTGCTAATCCTTTTGCGAGACTGTACTATCTCTTCCATCAGTGCCCTGCACTGCTCTGCTAAATTATGAAGAAGAAGAAGTGATCGAGAATGTATCATACCATTCTCTACTGACCCGAAGTCAGTCCCATATAAAGGAGAGTGTCTCATACCACTCTTATTGATTTGAAATTAGTTCCAAATAAAGAGTGTATTATACCACTCTTACTAATCTAAAATCAGTTCCAAAAGAGAGTGAGTTATATCACTCTTACTGATCCAAAATCAGTTCCAATTGATCCCAGATCAATATCATCCTAGCGTAGGGAGTACAGTAGTTACATGATGCGTCCATTGGTACTACTATGGTCCCTATCCTCATTTCCCTACTCATTGGCTAGATGAGAGGTATTTCCCATGAGTCCCAGACTACATGGGTAGGATGTCTCAGCAGGAGAAGGATGAACCACTCATCTTGCCTACATGTCACCACGGGGTATCTCAGGGGAAGGTTGAACCACTCACCCTGTACATAACAAATCACTAGAGGAAGGCTGAACCACTCACCCTATGATTGTATCTCGGTAGGAGAAAGATGAACCAGTCATCCTACCTACATAGCAGACCACTAGGGGAAGGCTGAACCACTCACGCTATGGTTTCTCATCGCTCCAAGAAGTACCCCCAAGCCCCCTGGAGCTCCCAAAGCTCAATTTCCATATTATACTGGACCTTCAGGAGAGAGTCTCTCCACGACTCCTAGTCGTTCTCGGAAAGTCAAGAATTTGACCTTTCCCAGGGGCTTCATCTGAATATCGATGACCTGCACATCAGTCCCAGAGAGTTGGAGCCTTCTTGTTCCCTGTTGTACCATATCCCAGATAAAGTGGTCCCTGATGTCTATATGCTTGGAGTGATCATAGAACACAGGATTCCCCAACAATCGAATCCCACACTGGTTGTCACAGAAGATCACGGTGGTATCCAACATGTGTCCAAACAACTCAATGAGGAGCTTCCTCAAGCAGACAGCGTCACACGAGGTCATACTCGTAGCTATTTATTCGGCCTCAGTGGTGCTCAAAGCAACCGATTTCTGCTTCCTACTAATCTAGGATATCAAAGCAGAACCCAAAGAGAACCAACACCCATAAGTGCTCTTGCGATCCTCACACTGCTTGCCTAATCAACATCAGAATAATCATATAGCTTCACATTTCTGGCAGTGTATCTCAATCCATGAGAGATTGTGCCCTGAAGATATCTCAAATGATTCTTGGCACCAATCTAGTGAGGCTCAAACATATATGAGTTCAACATGCTAACTACAAAACATATATCCAGACGAGAGTTCACTAAGAACATCAATGCTATTATGAGTTTATGAAACTTAGAGGCATTTCCCAAATCAGGTCCGACATCACTACTGCATAACTTCTTAAAGTTAGGCTTCATCGAGGTAGTCATGGGTTTGCAGTTCGCCATTCCAAATCCAGAATCCAACTCCCTCTTACTTTTGTAAATGAGAGGGTCTGTACCTACCAGAAAGAGATCACCCGGATAAGGTACCAGTATGAGAGGTCTATTATCCACAACCTTAAAGCAAAGGTTTGGATCGACGTCACTCCTATTAAATGTCAGCTTCATCAGATAGCTGTTAATCCTCTCATACCAAGCTCGGCGTGCTTGCTTTAAATCATAGAGAGCTTTCCTTCACTTGCATACATGAGATTCCTGATTATGAATCTCAAATCCCTCGGGTTGTTCCACGTCTAAGGTCTTGCTATTACATGAGGGGAATGGTCCCCTTTGTAAGATTTCCTTTGGTACATCTTGGGCATGTACCCTCATGCTCTTCTTGAATTCAGGCATGCTTGTCATCATCTGTCTCACATCAGGTGGGGCCCCTCAATGAGTAGACCTTTGGTGCTATAGAAGAGATGTGTGAACCGACATGGTCCCTAATGGACTTTCTGCAACTTGACACAAATTGCCAACCCTGAACTCAAAAGCATCTTTTAAAAATTCCTCATCCACACATGTACCTTTCCATTGATGAATGCCACCTTGAAACCTTTGTCTTCCATTGCCGAAATGGACACCAGGTTCTTCTTGAGATCAGGTACATAAAGAACTTCTTGTAAATGAATCATGTTACCCTCATTCATTTGAGGGGTAACATTCCCTATTCCCTTTCCGCGATAAATGGCATTGACTCCAAGTATAATCTCCATGATTGTTTCCTTCTCTATCGAATTAGAGAGCATTTCCTTCTATCCTATGAAGTGCCTTGAAGCACTACTATCAATAAGCCAGATTCCCAAAGAGTCCGGAGAAGTAGTGGAGAGGGGCTAATACTCCTTTAGCTTATCAGAAACAACATTTGGTTCTTCATACCCGGAGTTCCTTGCTTTCTTTGAAGAGTTGGCCATTTCCTTGATGACATACATTCCTCCGATCATTGAATATGCCCCTAGAATAATTGTTATCATCATCAAGTGATGTGTCCCTTTTATTTGGAAACTTCCTTGCATAATGACCAAACTTATTGCAAGCAAGGCATCTTCCTTTCCTTCCATTCTTAGATCCAGACTTCTTATTTAAGTGACGTGTAGGTAGGCTGTGAAAATTCTATCACTGCAACAACTGATTTTTTTTACCTACTTATTTCCCAATAAGTTATTTAAGAAAACCTTTCAGTAAACATTGAAATAAATTCTGTTGCAGATATCACACCATAATAGAGAAACAAATACATGCACAAGAATTAGACACATCAACACAGATATTTTGGATAATTGTCCCCGGAAAAACCCAATGCGGGAAAACCGGTGCAGCAGAGGAGGATTTTATTATTCAGCAATTCTTCAATACAATTGGGTGCCAAATTGGCATACCTAATAGACAAAAAATTCTCCAGCACTTCTTCTAGTCTTAGCATTAGGCTTGCTGGCTTCTGCATAGCTCCCAGACCCACTGCGTCAGCTCCTGCCTCTCTGCGTCAGCACTGGGCCTCTATGCGTCACCCACGCAGTCCCTTCAGTGACTGCACAGTTTTGCTGCCTCTCTAACCTCTGCGCTGATCCTCTGGTGCTGTTCTTGACTCTTTGTTCCGTACCTGCTACGTCTTGCTGCTATCCAGACCACTAGTTCAAATTTCTCAGCTAACCCTACTCTAGAAATTGAACTGACTGGTCTCCCTCAGTGTGTTCTCTAACTGGCCGTCAAGGCTCTTCTTATACTTTTCCTGTTGGTCCTTCAACGACCGAGATTAAATCTCTAATCAACGACTAAGATTAGATTTGGCTTGATCCATGACTTTTGGAACCTTCTAACCCAGTTTTATAGTAATACTCATTAATATTTTATTTTTCCCAAGTTTAGACTTAGGAACTCCATTAAAAATATTAATTATTTTAATATCTCCCAAACTAGCTAGAATCTGCCCAAACCATTTCTAGGTCTTGGAGATCTCATGTGCTTTAGCCTCTCTACCAGTTTTCATGGTTAGAGCACATCCGATGCTACCCCAAATCAACATTCCCTCTTAGCGAGGACTGTGCTCTCGTAATACTCCATACTGAGCATCACTCTGACTATATGACACAGGTACCTATGCTGATGCTAGGCTTCCCCGCCCAACATCCTCTGCATTGTTGCATCCTGTACTGCTGCCCATGGCTCTTCCTCTGCCACCGCTGCATCCATACGACAGCTCCCTCTGCATCCGTGCTTCTACTGGTCCTTTCTCCCAACACTGCATTTGCGCTGCAACATCACCCCCATTTCTGCTACTAAAATGGACTCTTTATCATCCCCATCTTTCCCTTGAAATAATCAAACTTTCTTCTTCCAAGGGCCTTGGTGTGGATGTCTGCCACCTGTTCTCCTGTAGGAGTGTAGTTCAACTGTACAGCTTCTCGTTAGACACAGTCTTTGAAAAAGTGACACCGGATATCAATATGCTTTCACTGATCGTGAAACACTGGAGTCTCAGAGAGCTTGATGCAACTCTGATTATCACACATGATCCTGGTCGCCTCCATCTTCCTTCTGAATAGGTTCACAAGTAGTTTTCTAAGCCATATGGCCTCACACAAAGCTGTGCATGCAGCCATATATTCTGCCTTAGCTGAGCTCACAGCTACAGATTTCTATTTCCTACTGCATCAGGAGGTCATTCTTGATCCAATGTTGAAACAATACCCAGAGGTACTTTTCCGATCCACTGAACTTCCAACCCAATCTGCATCAGTAAATCCCCTCAATCTGATATCCTTACTCCTGGTGTATAAGAGTCCATAATCGACTGTTCCTTGTATATATCTGATAACATGTTTGGCTGCTGCCAAGTGCGCCCTCTTCAGCTCCACCTTGAACTGATTGAGGGTGTTGTCAGCTTAACAAATGTCTGGCCTGATATTGACTAGATACATCAAGGACCCTATGAGCTGCCCGTATAAGGTGGGGTCAACATCCTTGTCTTCTGATGCATCAATTTTCTTCCAGTTGGTGATCATTGGAGTAGCCATGGGTTTACAATCCTCCATCCTGAATCTCTTCAGAATTTCTGTAGCATATCTCCCTTGTCCAAGGAAGATCTCCCCTTTTTGTTGCCAAACTTCCAACCCCAGAAATAATGCATCTGTCCCAAATCCTTCATATCAAATTCTGTGGCTAGATTCTCCTTGCAGTCCCCGATGAGCCTGGATGATCTTGTCAGGAAGAGATCATCCACATATAATACTAGGATTAGAGGCTCATTCTCTACAACCAGATAGTAGAGATTTGGATTTGCGTCACTCTTGACAAATCCCATCTTCTACAAGTAGCCATCAATTCGACCACACCATGCTCTAGGTGCCTGTTTTAGCCCATAGAAGGCTCTCTTCAATCTACATACATGAGACTTCTTCTCATGTGTCTCAAAGCCATCTAGTTGTTCAATGCATACTTCTTCTTCTATCACCCCGTTCAAAAATGTCGTTTTGACATCCATCTGATGAATCTCCTATCTCACCTGTGCTGCAAGAGATATCATGATTCTAATAGATGTATACTTGGCTACTGGGGCGAAGGTCTCTTTGTAGTCAATTCCTTCTTTCTGAGCATACCCTTAGCCACAAACCTGGCTTTGTGTTTTTCCACACTGCCGTCTGCAGCGTTTTTAATCTTGTAGATCCATCTCGAACCTACCACCGATCTGAGGCCTTGGCACTACCTCCTAGACGTCGTTCACCATTTTGGAGTTGTACTCCTCTACCATCACATCCAACCAAACTTGATGTTGAGAAGCCTCCTGAAAACTGGCAGGCTCCCCATCCTGAGATACTAATGCCTAATATCAATTTGGCTATTTTTGCTCCCTCTTATTGTTCCTTGGTGCACCAATGAAATCCTCTGCATCTCGTAGAATCTGACGAAGTTACTTGCTCGTTCTTCCTCGGCCAGCAGGTGCTTCGGTTAGCTCCTCCTCCTCCTGTGATTCTTCCTAATTCAAGGAAGAATTCTTTACTTCCGTTGGTTGAAGAGGTTTGACCAACGGTTCCTCTTTTGACTGCTCCTCAGAAGTCATTTCTCGAGATTTTTTGAAAGCCCTATCCTCCATGAACTTCACATCTCGTCGAACTACTACCTTCCTGCTCCCTCGAAGATAGATTCTGTATGCCTTAGTGTTCTCGCTATATCCCACTAGATATCCTTTCTCTGCTGTTTGATCCAGCTTCTTCCTCTTTCCCTCGGGTATGCGACAATATGCTAAGCTGCCAAATATCCTGAAATGACTGACTTTAGGTGTCTTCCTTGTAAAGACTTTTTCTGGAGTAATCTTGCCCAATGCCCGATGAGGAGTTCTATTCTGAACATAGACTGTCGTGTTGCATGCTTTCGCCCACAGGAATTTTGGCATATCCTGATCATACATCATGGCCCTAGCTGCTTCTACGATAGTCCTGTTCTTCCTTTCTGCTACTCCATTCTGCTCCGGATTGTAAGGAGATGTCCACTCTCTTTTGATGCCCTCCTTAGCGCAAAAATTAGTGAAGTCCTTATCGACATACTCTCCACCATTATCTGAGCGCAAAACTTTTATTTTCTTCTTAGTCAGATTCTCCACCAAAGCTTTGAACTCTTTGAATCGACAAAAAACCTTGTCCTTGGTTTTTAGAAAATAAATCCAAGTTTTCCTTGAGTGGTCATCAATGAAGGTGATGAAGTACTCGACACCACTAAGAGCTTTAGTGGACATAGGTCCGCAGATATCTGAATATACCAATCCTAGTACACTCTTGGCCCTGTTTTTACTTCTAGGAAATGCTGCTTTGGCATACTTTCCTAGAGCACATCCTTTGCATACATCATCTTGTTCTATACTGAGATCTGAAACTCTTGTTATAGTGTTCTTGAGAATTCTTAGAGCCCCATGGTGCAAATATCCCATTCTTCTGTGTCATAGTTCATTCAAATCCTTGTCTCCATGACTGCTTATTAGTGCCATTAGTGATTCTAGTTGTAGTCTGTACAACCTGTTACTTCTGATCCCGATCTGCACTTTCTTTTTCTAGCTCGGGTGTTTGACATATACTTTCTCCTTGATGAAGAAAATGTCGTAGCCTTTGCCTCGAAGTTGCACACGGAAAGTAAGTGTATTCCTAATCCTGGTACATGCAGCACATTATGGTACGAAACCGCTCTCCTGTTTCTGTTTGAAAAACTATGGTACCCTTCCCTACTGGAGTACACTTTGCCTTATTCCCCATGGTGATCTGAAAATTCATCCTTTCCTCTTGATAATTTGAGAAACATTCTTGGATTCTCGTCATATGCCAAGAGGCTCCACTGTCTATATACCATACCTCTGATGATGCAGAACTAGTAACACAAGCCACTTCTTCTAGCGTGGAAACCAACATAGAGAAATCAAAATTACTGTCTCTTGTGCAATTTTCTGAAAATCTGTGTGAGTCTCTTGACGTAGATGCCTCTACATCATGGTCTCGAACCATAATTGATTTTCCCTTCCTGTCTCTGATTACATGCTCTGATACCATGTGAAGATTCTATTACTGAAATAACTGATTTATTTTACCTACTTATTTCCCAATAAGTTATTTACGAAAACCCTTCAGTAAACATTAAAATAAATTCTGTTGCAGATATCACACCATAATACAGAAACAAATACATGCACAAGAATCAGACACATCAACACAGATATTTTGGGAAATCCCTGGAAAAACCCAATGCGGGAAAACCGGTGCAACAGAGGAGGATTTTATTATTTAGCAATTCTTCAGTACATCTGGGTGCCAAACTGGCATAGCCAACAAAGGAAAAATTCTCCAGCGCTTCTCCCAGTCTCAGCGTCAGGCTTGCTGGCCTCTGCGTAGCTCCCAGACCCACTGTGTCAACTCCTGCCTCTTTGTGTCAGCGCTGGGCCTTTCTGTGTCACCCACGCAGGCCCTTTAGTGTCTGCGTAGTTCTGCTGCCTCTGCGTCTGCCTCTCTAACCTTTGCGCTGATCCTCTAGTGATGTTCCTGACTCTCTGTTCCGTACTTACTACCTTTTGCTGCTCTCCAGGCCACTAGTTCGAATTTCTCAGCTAACCCCGCTCCAAAAATCGAACTGACTGGTCTCCCTCAGTGTGTTTTCCAACTGACCCTCAAGCCTCTTCTTATACTTTTCCTGTAGGTCCTTCAATGACCAAGATTAAATCTCTAATCAATGACTAAGATTAGATTTGGCTTGATCCATGACTTTTGGAGCCTTCTAACCCAGTTTTATATTATTACCATTAATATTTTATTTTCCTAAGTTTAGACTTAGGAAATCCATTAAAAATATTAATTATTTTAATATCTCTCAAACCTGTTAGAATCTGCCCAAACCATTTCTAGGTCTTTGAGATCTTAGGTGCTTTAACCTCTCCACCAATTCTCATGGCTAGAGCACATCCGATGCTACCCCAAATCAACATAGGCCACTAGATGCTTCCTCTGTGCCACTTTGATAATCTTCTTTGCTTCGACTTCACCCCTGGTGAATTTGAAGTGGGATGAGGAACCCATTGATCCTTTTGACTTTGTCCAACTGTCTTTGGTGATTGCTCTTTCACTCTTGTTTGGGCTTTGTCTTAGCTCAGCTTCGATACCATTTAAATTTCAAGTATGTTCTATGCAGAGAACAAATTTACTTCAATTTTCCATATTAGCTCAATATCAATTCCAGATTAGCAATCACATTTAGCATGATAGTAAAATGCTGATAGAACATAAACATAAACATCAGAAAACAAGCCAAGAAAACAAACCCCAATTTGCGGAAACCCTTGATCAATTCTTCTTATATTCTTCAATAGTTCAACAGAGAGAGATAGTACATATACATCAGAAGTCACCACTTTGAATTGACAAGATAAGAGCAGAGATTTTCACCATGAAGATGACACAATAGTTCTGATGACAAGGACTACAGATGTGAACTCAAGTGAAGGCACACTTATCAGATCTCATTCTTCAACTGATTCTCCAAGGTGATTCCATCACCATGCTACATCCATCATCACTATGTTGCACTCATCATCACTATGCTGCACTCATCATCACTATGTTGCATTTCACTGTGCTGCACTCATCATCACTATGCTACACTCATCATCACTATGTTGTGCTTCATCATGCTGTCACCTACATGCTACATACTGCAATATTGTTTCCTCTCATTGCACTGAGATTTATGGACAATGAGAAAAGGATAGTGACTTTACAAACCATGAAGGAGCATAGACACACACACACACAGATATCTATATATATATATACCGAGACCTGTTGTGATATCAGTGATATACATATTAATATTGCAAGGAGGCAGATCCATAAACTGTGAGATAAGGCTTTATACATAGAAATGCTGAGATTGATATCACAGAAATTGTGACTATGTCAAGAATGAATCTAACCCAGAATTCATATTAATACAATGCTTCTTTTCTGCTCCATCTGTCCGAGGACTATCTTGACTACGACTTTAAGTTACAGGTATACCGAGAATTATACAAGCACAAAACTCTTTGCGTCCTTCTGTCATGCGTTCGTTAGATCTGAGATCACCATGAGACTAACTTGGGTACCCATCTGAGGTAGCAGTCAAACCTTGAAACCTCTCTATGGTGTGGATCTGGGTTTTCCTTTTGATGCATTTAAGGGTCTCTTGAGACAGCAAGTAGACCTCTCCTTAGGACAACGGATTGAGGACCCTTTGAACATCATATAAGAGCCAACACTATGACAACAGTTAGGGCTTGTACTGACAACAGTTAGGGCACATAAAAACCCTCCTAAAATTGTGACCTAGTCTCTCCATAGATGGCAGATAGAAGACTGCATCTAGGGCCAGGGCATCGGCTAGATTTTAGTGGCTAAGTCACTTCCTTACTGCAGCTAGGGTAAGGATAGATCCTCCATTTAGGACTGCGTATGGAAGCCTTTCTAGAACAGTGAATAGGTCTCTTCTAGACCAGCGTTTAGGCTTCTCGTGCTATGTTGTGGAAGCCTCCTTCATGACAACGTTAAAGATCTAGGGCATTTCCTCTAGGGCAGCGTCCTCTTTAGATCTCTCCTCTCACCAAAATCCAAAGACAAGTGGAGAGAGATCACAAGAGATGAGTATGAAAATGACTAGAAGGCCACCTCTGTTTATACTAAAACGTTGAGGACAAGTGGGGGCAATTTGGTTGCTGGTTGACCTTGACGAATTGTCCCATAACACAAATAAATTCATATCTCCATGAATACATGTCGGAATTTGATGCTCTTTAGATCAATCCTACACCTCTCGCCGAGAGGAATCCAAAAAAATATCAGCTGCCATGAATAAGTAGACCCACATGGAGTTTGGCCCTAGTTGCCAATTTTAACAAACTAGCTTTTAGCTACAACTTCGGCCCTTAGCTTCAACTTGCAGCTTCGACCTCCAACTTCGACCTGCAATTCGGACCTACAATTTTTGGCCTTCCATAAGCTGTAGAAATCCTAACCTTTGTATGTGTGAGAGAATAGAGCTCAAAAAGAACTTTCTTTCTTCTTCTTGGTTTCTCCTTACTTCCTAGACCTTCGCTTTTGCTTTCTCCTTGATCCCAACTGTAGATCGAACTTCTTCTTGAGAGAGATCGAATTGGTGCTAAATGAGGTCGATGGTGCTTTTATTTATACACATCTGTGGGGTTTAAATACCCTCTTTTAGGCCAACTTCTCACTGCCAGGGCCGCTTGTGCTTGGAGGCTCATAGAACATTGTAGACTCAAAATCAATATCTTTTACATGTTACAACTCTCCCAATAGGGTCTTATACAATTGACAAGGACTCTCTTGATTCAAGAAAAATATTCTTTGACATGACAAACCCTAGAAGCATGAAGGACATGCTTGACCTAGATGACCATCAAAATGGTGCATGAAACCCATGCTCAAAAATAATATTTTTCTTTCTTCCTTTTCTTGTAAAATGAGATATATATAATGACTTGAGTACATTGAAAATTATGAAGACCGAAACTAGTTACATTTTTCAACACTCCCTCTTAACTGGGGAGGTATTCATAATTGTACGCCTGGTACAAGGTTATTCTCAAACAGAAGAGTTCTCATAAGATGAGTCAGATTGGTAAGCCATCTTTAAGCATTATTATTACAACGAACATTGTCAACATGGTAAGGACCTAAATTGACAAGCTTTTTCTTATACGAGAGCATAATGTTGGGAGGCTTTATGTGAGATACCACACTAGCTCTTCAAGGCACATACTCCATCCAAAGGTTCACTAGGTATGTCCTTTTAGGACTATTCTTATCTTGGATTCACAACCCTCAGAATATCAGTCCTCTTCGACCACTCTTGTCTTGGATACTTGTCCAATCCTCAAAGAGTGTTGATCCTTTCTTATCTTGGATTTTTTAATCCTCAAGGACATCATTGATGTTGATCCAATCCTCCATTCTCCATTCTCCCTCCATGGTCTTCACTTAGACTTACGACTATTAGTCTTGGTCAAGTGCATGACACATGAAGGAGAGAATATAAATGTGATGTTCATCTTTACTCCCTCTAACCATGGAGTAGATCTCCATTTCCTCTTGATTAGGGAATAGATACTTTCTCCTATTCAATTGTTCAAGGATACTTCTTTTACTCTTTCTTAAGCATAGAGGAAATTTCTTCACTTCCTTTCAATTGGGAAGTCATAAACACAATCTCTTTAGCTTGTCTTCATTAGTGTATCAGCTACCAGTTATTTATGGAGACCACTGCATGGCTCCTTCTTTCCTTTGTATCTCATCATATTGAGCTTCTTTCTTCTTGAATGTTCTAGAGCCATTTTCTCCGTTCAACCTTGTGACAGGATTTAGGCCATCAATCTTGCATATCACTTCCCTCTAGTCATCATCAATGAAGGCATTATATTGAGCCTTATCAAAATTCAAGCTAGTCATAACTCCCTCTTAAACATGAAAATGATCTTTGTTGAACATCAGGTTTGATGAAGAATGTGATTAGTTTCGGTCTTCATAATTGTCATTTGACTCATGTCATGATGTAATTTCTATGTATCTATCGAAAGAAGAAAGAAAATGATTTTTGTAAAGCATGGGTTTCATGCTCAAGTTACTTGTCACTAGGTCAAGCATCCATTGATTGCTCCTTGGGTTTGTCATTAGTCAAGAGTCCTTGTCATATTGTAAAAGACTCATTCAGGCACTTGTATCAAGAAAAGAAAAATTATTTTGAAGTTAGAAATGACTAGAAGGCTCCCAAGACCAAGTTGGCCAGCGAGGAAGAAGTCAACCTTGTGAGGTTTATTTGAGCCCTAAGAAAGGCTATATAAAGGAAAGCTTCAACCTTATTTGTAGATACAAAAAGCAAACATATTTTGGGTTCGATCTGCAATTGAAGGAGGCATGCGAAGGTCTTAGAAAGGCTAGAAGAGCCTAGCGAAGAAGGAGACAAGTCCTATTCCGTTCGAAACCTGTATTATCTTTGAAGCAACTCACACATGCGAGAGGCGTAGGGATTCTAGGCATGCAACAAGTCCGAAATCTTCAGGAAGGTGTTGCAGAACTTGTTTATGAGACATGAAGGCTAGAAGAGCATTGTTGTAAGGAGATTTTTCTTCGTTACTATTGGAGACCTTGTCTTGCATTGAAGAAGTAGGAAGGTTGGTTGGCTTGGTTCTTGGTGGCAGCCTTGGTCTAGGATTTGGTCTTGGAAGTCTCCTTTGAAGCAATTTTATAAGAAGAGAAGTTCCTTCTGGGTTTTCCCCTTGGAGGTGTTTTTCCCTGACTTGGAGCCTATATCTTGTGTTCATCTTTCTTGATTTTGATCTTCATGATTTGGGTATTTATTTGATGGTAAGAACATAAGCATAACAATGAAAAAGAACATAATGTCATAAATAACTGTCATGAATGGGAAAAGATGAATTAAATGTTGCCCTAATCAATTTTCCAACATGGTATCAGAGCTAAGATCAAGAAGCATGGCAGTTGGAAGATCACTAGGATTTCAAAAGGACTACTACATTAATATTGAAGGCTTAGACAACTAGATCAAAAACTAAGTTGTTTTGTGGGCTTCTTTTGTGCAAATTTCAATAAGATCAAATCTCTAAAGTTAGATCGAAGTTTTGTGCTTAATACCAAAGGTTCTTTGGGACTGTTTGTAATCTCCTTAAAGGCCAAAGAAGAACTGGATTTTAAGTCATTGTTATTCTAATTATAGTGAGTATAAATCTTTGAAGCTAGTCCAAATTCTTGTGTGGATTCTCAAGACCGAGAGTTCTTGCGTGAAGGTTGATGGTTCTAAAAATTTGAAAGATGCTGAGCAGCCCAAGTAGAAGCCTATTTCTCAAGTTCTATTGAGGAAAGAGAGGTCTTTAAACTTAATTTTGGGAGGCTTATAATGGTATAGTATCAGCTCTTAAAGCCTACAAAGAAGTTACCTTAAAGAAGAGGATACACTACAGTGAATAAAAGTATTTTAAGCCTGGTATCAAAGGCTATTATAGTGACAACAAAAAGCCCTAGCCAGAGGGCCGAGGTTGTAGAATAATAGTAGAAGTGCAAATCTATTGTTGAAGGCACGGTAGTAAGAAGAGTCTTTGAAGCAAGGAGCTGTAATAGAAGCCCTAGCTTGAGGGCCAAAGTTTCAGAAAAAGGCTTCAAGATATTATATAATATATATATATATATATATATATATATATAGACCAAAAGTACTAAAATATGTACTAGGCCTATTGTTAAAAACAAGCAAATTAAAAGAAGTCATCCACAATTACTTGAAGGATAAGGATGAGATCAATGTTGCGAACATCTCGATAACATCCCGATTTTTTCTTGAAATCACAATCTATTGGCATAGCCGATGTTTACCGATTTTTACTGATATTTTGATGGTATCTTGATTTTGCCGATGTTTGCTGATTTTTACCGATATTTTCCCGATTTTTACGATTTTTTGGTTTTCCAGATGCTTGCTGATTTTATCCCGATGCCGATGTTCACAACATTGGATGAGATAGAAGGAATGTAATGGTGATTATAGTGTACCCTTGGCGTATTGAATTAGCATCAAGTGTCTTGGGATCTTTTAAGGCAAGTCGAGTCTTGAAGGAAGTGCTGATAGAAAGATCGTGACAAAAGCAAAAGTAATAATGCTTTGATTTGTGTAATCTGTTAAAAAATGTAACTAGGTTCGGTCTTCATAAAATGTATTTGTCAAAAGAATTTTTATTATTGTACAATGACTTATTAAAGCATGGGTTTCATGCTTGGGTGATCATTTTATTAGTCAAAGTTGTCATTGTGGACCCCTAAGATTAATAAAGATTCATTAGTCGTGGTATATTTTATGAGACCCTTCTTGGGCTTTCGAATGATGTAAAAATAATTATTTTTGAGTCAAAAATGAATTATGTAACATCCACACCAAGTCGGCCTCTAGAAGATCAAGTCGGCGTCAAGGAAGGCAATTCAACCGCATTGGAAGGCTATATATATAAGGTAGTTCGACTTCATTTGGAGGATCTCACTCTCTCACACATAGTTTGATATCTGAAGCTTGAAGCTGGAAGCTGGGAAAAGTGCGAAGGTGAAGGAGGCTAAAAAGGAGTGCGAGTTTGGTCAAGGAGGAAGGGAAGAACAAAATCGAAGTTTGGGTGTGTGTGTCTCTCTCTCATGTGGGCTACTTTAGGAGATCGAAGTCTCCTTGTCAAAGTCGAAGTCGTTGTTGATGTCGAAAGCTGCCAAGTCAAAGTTGCTAGGGTCAAAGTGTTGCTGCTAGGTCGAAGGTTGGATCGAAGACGGAGAGGCTGACTTGGTGTGGAGGAGGTCTTTGTCTAGGTTGAAGAGTCTCAAGGAAAACTATTGAAGGAAGAGATTTTGACTGGGTTTTCCCCTAGATAAGGGTTTTGCCCTGGCAAAGTGCCTACATCTTGTGTCTTTTGTTTTTGTTATCTTCATGCACTCATAATTTGGTAATTGCTTGATGAAAGATAATATAACAAACAAGTAAAAGAAGGCAACATAATTCACAAGTAATTATCAAGAAAGAGAAATCTAACCCTAATCCTACTAGCATTGATTTCTCAACATGGTATCAGAGCTAAGGTCGAAGAAGATTGAAGATCACTTCGTTGGCTTAAAGGAAATGATTACTTCCTCTATGATGAGAATGTGATTCAATTCTAGAGGAAGATGGATCAAGAAGATTGTCTACTACTTATTCGACAAGGTCAAAAGTCAAGGGTTCTTAGCTGCACTTACATGATCATTGATAGTGGAGCATCAATGCATATGATAGGGGAAAGTAAACAACTACAAAGTCTATCAAAGGATCCATCTTCCCATGCAATGGAATTGGGAGACGACAAAAGCTCTATGTTGTTAGAGGCCTGAGATCAACATCTTTGAAGCTGGAGAATGGAGCGAAACTACATCTCAAGAACATACTATATTTTCTAGGTTTGAAAAAGAATTTGGTTTCAATTTCTTGCTTAGAATATAAAGGGCATAGAGTTGCTTTTGTTGATGGAAAGGCCTTGGTTTGGGGAAAAGATTCAAGTATTGATAAAGATAGGGTTATTGGAATTTGTGAAGGAAGCTTGTATAGACTCATTACACCTCCTCCTCAAGCCCTAGTTCATATGGAAATCTCTCCTATTGAGCTATGGCATAGAAGATATGGTCATCTTCTCTACGAGGTCATTCACAGTCTTAAACATCTAATTCATGGCATCCCTGATATCAAAGAAGATTGTGAAGGAGTTTGCAAGGGATGCTCTTTGGGAAAACATACAAGAAAACCATTTTCAAATAGTGAAACAAGGTCTAAAGAAATATTAGACCTCATACATTATGATGCGTGTGGACCCATGTCTAACAAATCACTTGGAGATCATCTTTATTATGTAACATTTATTGATGATCACTCTAGAAAGACATGGCTCTACCTTCTCAAGAAAAAGGATGAAGTATTTGAGAAATTCAAAGAGTTTAGATGCGAAGTGGAAAGCCTAATCGAAAGAAAGATAAAAACTTTGAGATCCGACAATGGTGGGGAATACACTTCTAAAGAATTGATTGCATATTGTAAAGAAGCAAGAATTAAGAGGGAGCTTATTGTTCCCTACTATCCTGAACAAAATGGAGTGGCTGAAAGAAAGAATAGGACAATTGAAGAAGATGTACGTACAATGCTCCTTGATCAAGACTTACCAAAATTTCTATGGGGAGAAGCAACAATGACAGTCACATATATTCAAAATAGAAGTCCTCATAGAATTCTTGATATTATGACACCCGAGGAAGCATTCACAGGGAAGAAGCCAAGTGTGGACCATCTCCGAATCCTTAGGAGTCTTGCCTATAACCATGTTCCAACAGACAAACAAAAGTAGCTAGATTCTACAAGCATCAAATGGATCTTCGTTGGCTATCGTCTCTCCTCAAAGCCATATAGAATCTACATTAAGGAAGGGAGACACATTGAAGTAAGCAGGGATGTTATATTTGATGAGAATCAAGCCTACAAAAGATTGAAGGATATTCCTATTAATTCCGATGACAAAGATCCACCTATATTTGAAGAAGAAGAATTACAACCCGACAACCCTTCTACAATTGAAGAGGAAGAAGAAGGACCATGTGAGCCTATTCAACCTGTGATAATACCAAACGCAAGGAAGATGCCAAATTGGTTAAAAGTTGCTCTTGAAGATGCGGAAGGGCATGGAGATGCTTAAGGAACCTTTAGAGAAAGCAAAAGGCCGAAGAGATATTCTGGATATGCTTCATATATGACAAGACTAATTGAAGCAAAACCATCTACATTTGAAGAAGTTGCTCATCAAGAAGTATGGAAGAAAGCTATGCAGGAAGAATATCAATCCATCATGAAGAATGGGGTTTTGGAAATCGTTCTTAGACCTAGTGACAAATCGATTGTCACCTCAAAATGGATCTACAAGATCAAAGAAGCTGTTGATGGAATCGTAGATAAATGCAAGGCCAGATTTGTTGCAAGGTGTTTCTCTCAAAAGGAAGGCATATATTATGAAGAAACCTTTGAACCCACTGCAAGGTATACCACCATTAGATCTTTGGTTTCATTGGTTGCTACAATGGGATAAAATATCCATCAAATGGACGTGAAGACAACATTTTTGAATGGGACCATCGATGAGGAACTATACATTGAGCAACCCGAAGGCTTTGAGGTAAATGGCAGAGATACTCATGTCTGTAGACTCAAGAAGGCCCTATATGGTTTGAAGCAAGCTCCTAGGGCATGGTATGCAAGAATGGATGCATACTTTCTAAGAATTGGGTTCATAAAGAGTTCCGCTAATTCAAATCTCTACATCAAGGTTGTGAATATTGAACCAGTCATTATTCTATTGTATGTGGATGATCTATTCATTACAAGTGTGGAGAGAAGAATACGAGAATGCAAGAAGATGCTAGTGGTTGATTATGAGATAGAGGATCTACGACTGATGCACTATTACCTAGGTCTAGAAGTATGGCAAAATCCTGGGGAGATATATTTGGGGCAAGGAAAGTATATCATCAAGTTGTTGCAGAAATTTGGGATGATGGATTCCAAGCCCATGACTACTCCTATGATCACCATTCTCAAGTTGAGGAGCTCCGACTCAGGTCTTGTGGATCCTACCTCCTATCATCAGTTGGTAGGTTCTCTGATGTATCTAGTAAATACTAGGTTGGATATATGCTTTGTTGTAAATATCCTCAGTGAGTTTCAGTTGGAGCCTTGTCATGATCACTGGAAAGATGCCAAGCAATATTGAGATATCTTTGTGGCACGGTACATCAATGCCTAAAGAACAATAGCAAGGAAGTCAAGTTGATTGGTTTCACAAATTTTGATTGGGGTGGCAGTGAGACCGATGGAAGAAGCACCACTGGTGGATGCTTTAGTTTGGGATGTGCCATGATCTCATGAATGAGTAGAAAGCAAGATCCTGTTGCTTTGAGTAGTGCTGAAGCAGAGTACGTGGTTGCATGTGAAGTA
The DNA here is from genome assembly GCA_000404065.3 of Pinus taeda. Classification (NCBI taxonomy): domain Eukaryota; kingdom Viridiplantae; phylum Streptophyta; class Pinopsida; order Pinales; family Pinaceae; genus Pinus; species Pinus taeda. The sequence continues at coordinate 38,348 of APFE030712585.1, forward strand.
GGAAAGGAGGTTGTATGGTTGAGGAAGCTTCTGACATATTTGTTTGAGAAGCCTGTGGATCCTGCTATGAGTAATTGTGATAATCAAAGTTGTATCAAGATGTCTGGGGATCCTATGTTTCATGCTAGGACGAAGCATGTCAACAATAAGTTCAACTATATTAGGAACGTGGTGCAGGATGGGATCATAAAGCTATAGTATGTCTGGACAGACGGTTAGGTAGCTGATATACTAACAAAGTCTCTTCCTAATAATAAGTTTGAATATCTTAGAAGCATGCTTGGTTTAGTTGATATTGCTGATTTTGTTGATGATGATAAAAGTTTGGAAGAGATTTGTTGAGGCATTGTGTGCGAGAAACATTGCCTGGGAGGACATCTGGCCGACACCATGTGTTGATGTCTAGTTCCTGAAGTGGGGGGGTGGTGTTGGTCATGGAGCTTTGACCTCAGATATGCACCTAGATCCCTGGGTTGATGGTTAGCAAGTAAGCTTGATGGTAGCTATAGAGGTTGAAAGCTTTAATCTATCTTAGTCCCACTTGGATAGATTGCTCTGGGTAGGAATCTAGTCAGTGGCATTGCGATGCCTAAACTGTTTAGAGACCTTGGATAGATTGCCCTGGTTAGGAATCTAGTCCATGGCATTGTGGTGCCTAAACTCTTCATAGTTCATATAGTTTGATATCTTCCGTATGAATACGTCCCTAGTTAAGAGGGAGTGTTGAATAATGTAACTAGGTTCGGTCTTCATAAAATGTATTTGTTAAAAGAATTTTTATTATTTTTACGACTTATTAAAGCATGGGTTTCATGCTTTGGTCATCATTTTATTAGTCAAAGTCCTCATTGTGGACTCCTAGGATTAACAAAGAGTCATTAGAGTCATTGTATATTTTATGAGACCCTTCTTGGACTTCTGAATGATGTAAAAAGAATTATTTTTGAGTCAAAAATGAATTATGTAACCTCTACACCAAGTCAGCCTCAAGGAAGGCAATTTGACCTCATTGGAAGGCTATATATACAAGGCAATTCGAATTCATTTGAAGGATCTCACTCTCTCTCACATAGTTCGATATCTGAAGCTAGAAGATAGGAAAAGTGCGAAGGTGAAGAAGGAGGCTAAAAAGGAGTGGGAATTTGGTCAAGGAGGAAGGGAAGAACAAAATCAAAGTTTTGGTGTCTCTCTCTCTCTTGTGTGGGCTAGTTTAGGAGATCGAAATCCCCTTGTCAAAGTCGAAGCTGCCAAGTCGAAGTTGCTAGGGTTGAAGTGTTGTTGATGCTAGGTCGAAGGTTGGATCGAAGAAGGAGAGGCTGGCTTGGTGTGGAGGAGGTATTTGTCTAGGTTGAAGAGTCTCTAGGAAAACTATTGAAGGAAGAGATTTTGACTTGGTTTTCCCCTAGAAAGGGGTTTTGCCCTGGCAGAGGGCCTACATCTTGTGTCTTGTGTTTTTGCGATCTTCATGTACTCATAATTTGGTAATTTCTTGATGAAAAATAATATAACAAATAAGTAAAAGAGGCCAACATTATTCACAAGTAACTATCAAGAAAGAAAAATCTAACCCTAATCCTACTAGCATTGATTTCTCAACATAATCAAGATTTTGAGATCTTAAAGGTGGTCTTTAGCAGCTTCCAAGTTATCATGGAAGACAAAGGTACATGGTCCTTAAGGTATGTATATTTGTTTAGTTTAAGATAAAGAAAGGGTCAATAAAGTGATTGGGGTTTTGTAACATGTTGTGTATGGCTAGAATATAGGGTCCATGAACTTTGCAAGTTTTGGTATGTAGGAACCCTAGATGAAGCTTGGACCAGAAATTCCTAGATGGAACTTGATTAAGAAACCCTAGTCTATTTGAAAACCCTAACCCTAAATTGTTTGTTCCCTCATAGAAACCCTAGCTTTTGACTTCTAGGATTTGTAGATAATTTAGGGTCTATTGTAAAACTTAGAGAGTGTGGAATTGGATGAAATCTAGGATATGACATCAAAACCCTAGGGTTGATGTTTCCAAGGGAATTATCAAGGAGTTTAGGGTTTGTGTCTAAGTACCCTAGGAATTCATTGTTGAAATTTCCAAGTCTGACATGTCAGAAATCCCTACTGTATTATCTGGTTTATTTTCTCCTACTTGTTCTTTTCCTTAACAAGTTATTTATAAATATAAATACCAAAAATAAACACAAATGCAACCTTAATACATATACAGACCAACAACTGAAATAATTGAGACAAACACACAAGGGAAACCGTTATTTTTGGACAATTGTCCTTGGAAAAATCCAATGCAGGAAAACCGGTGCAACAGATATGAGGGTTTTATTATTATGCAGTTTCTGAATACAACTAGGGTGCCAAAAATGGCTCACCCAATAGAGAATGCCCTCGGCAGTAGTACCTCTCCTCGGAGACAGATATTCTCGCTGATCAGTGACTGGATGAACGATCCCACAACAACTATGACAACTCCTTAGCTGGACAACGAAAGCTGCTCCAAGCTTTGCCACTGCTTTGCATCACTCTGATACGGACTGCGCAGTGTTGTGAAAATCATTTTATCGTTTTATCGCGAGTTTTTTAGCAGAGCGAAAATATCGCGAGTTTTATTCGAAATTATCGCTGGTATTTTTTTTGCCCGATTTTTTGGAAATTATCGCGAGTTTTTCAAATTATTGCGATTTTTTCCAAAAAATCGCGATAAAATCGGAAATTATCGCGGGCAGTCGGGGCAGCAAGGTTTTATAAGGGATGCTAAATGTTTGAAATGAAATTTTTTTTGAAATAAACAAATAATTTTTGAGTGGGGCAGCTTAATGATCAAGTCTAGGCCCTAGTATTGATATGCTATTCATGGTAATGTTAAATTCTTAAAGTAAAAGTGACATTCTCCTTAATCTTCATTTTCATCTTTTACTAAATTTTTTAACATTACCATGAAATGACTCAGGATGTTTGAGAGTGGTTCCGGCCTCATTGGATTTCATATGGAGAAAGTAGAATTTTAGATTTCATTCAAAATCCAGCAAACTTATCAGTTTTTCAGGATTTCAGGATTGGGAGATTGTAATGTTTCCAGGTGACACCAACTGCTTAGGCTACCCCTGCCACTAGTGGAGGACGTGCTCTACCTCCTATATCTCCTACTTTTAGTTCCTCAGCTTCTAGAGCATTGCAGACTCCATTGCCAACTCCACCAGCACCAGCGTCTACATCTAGAGGGAAAGGGAAAGCTGTGGCATTTTCTCGCAAGAGGGGCAGAGGAAATCAATAGGACTAGACTTTAGTTATTTTCTTCATTTTATTGTATATGACATTATGACATGATGAGATACATTATTATACTTTTTGTTGATATTTTGAGGCTGAGTTGGGACTCAGGAGTTAGGACTTACTATTCAGGACATGATTCAATGTTATGTGTGATTTTAGCACTAGAAATGATATTCAACATCTTATGTTTAGTTCTTTTTCATATTTATGTGTCAATGTATTTATTTTATGTTGTAGATGGTTTAGATATTAAAAAAATTGAAAAAAAATGAAAAAAAAATATTTTTGTAGCAAACGTTTTTTTCCCGATTATTTCCCGATAATTACGATTTTTTTTCCGATTTTTTCCTCGCGTCGATATTATCCTGATAACGATTAATGCAACATTGGCACTGCGTCACCCTCTCAGCTTACTAGTGCTCAGTCTGCCCCATGAAAATACCCAGCACTGCCTCTTGGCCCTGCGTCAGCTCTGCTAACCTCTGTGTAGCTACTGATGCCTCTGCGTTAGCCTCTTGGCTCTCTGCGTCAGCGCTCCAGCCCTCTGCGTCACCCACGCTGGCCTCCTCAACCTCTGCGTAAGTCCCAACTACCTCTGCGTCAGCCTCCCCAAGTTTTGCGCTGTCTCTCTGGCACTATGTTTGCTTCTCTGCTATGTATTCTCAGCCTCGTGCCAAATTGCCCCTCGCTGCAACAGATCACTAGCTCGATTATCTCAGCAAAACCCTGCTCCAGAAAATCAAACTGACTAATCAATTTGGTGTGTCTCCAACTGATCCTCAAGCCTCCTCTTATACTTTTCCTGTTGAGTCTTCAACGACCGAGATTAAGTCCCTAATCAACGGCTAAGATTAGATTTGGCTTGATCCTCGTCTCTTGGAACCTTCTAACCCAAAATTATATCAATACACATTAATATTTTAAAAGTTTATACTTAGGACTTCATTAAAAATAATAATTATTTTAATATCTCCTCATCTGGGTAGAATTTCTCCAAACAATTTATGGGTTTTTGAGATCTCATGTGCTTTAGCCTCTCCGCCAATTTTCATGGCTAGAGCACATTCGATGCTACCACAAATCAACATTCACCCTCTAAGAAATCTGTGGAAACCCTAGATCGTCATCATACTCCTGTACTTGTATATATTTTGCTTGGTTGTACTTGTCAGGGAATGTTGCATGTAGACAATGAAGGAAGCAAAATGAGAAGTATGGGTAGGCAAAGCAATCCCTATGCTTGGTAATGATAAGCATGATGGAAGAAGGGAACTCTAAGAACCCTGGAGAAACTAATGCTAAAAAGGTCATCAAAGGAGTATGCATGTATTATTATGGATCTTATTTTAGTATGGCATCATAGATATATGCTTGTGATAGTAGCATATTGAGTGTCTACTTGATTGAATTGCTTTATAAGAATCATCTTGGATTTCAAGAATGAGAATTTGGGACCATTTTGTATAATGTTCATCCATAAATTGTCTAACATTATGTTAGAGGTAGTCATATTGCTAAGATGGATCTTCAAGATCCTATAAGAACCATCACTTTAGAGGTTCTTGGAAAAAGGCATTAGGACAAGGATTAGTATATATTCCATATTGTTTGGAAATAATACTCTTAAACGGATGTAGGATTGTAATTGGTCAAGTTGTAGGCTCATTGTACATATAGCTAGATGATTGTGTAAATATGCATGTTTGAAGTAACTTTTGGGTAGGATTTATATAATCCTTAAGAAAAGTAGATCATGTGTAGTGAATCTTTCATATACACATGATTCCTAAGAGGATGAATTTGATTTACTCTGAATGGATAGCATATTAATACTTTCTCACTAGAATATATGCATATATTAGTGATCAACATCTAGTATAATCTCCGAAAGAGAATGGTAACTTGGTAATCAAATTCAATCCTAGGGCACTTTGATGCGTGAAGGAAGAATCGTATGGAGGTGGACCTTGAAGATGTTGATGGTGAGAAAGTTGTCACAATGAGGTAAGTCTGACGTTAATATTTATTGTTGGTTGTCTGTATAACATATTGTTTTGCTACCTAGAAGGATGTTGTAGGATGACAGTTGAGGCAAGTTCAACTGTATGAATGGAATGTATGAAGAATGTTGAGGGAAGCTCAATATATGGTACCTGGCAACTGTGAAGTCAAGATGTGCTCATCTTGGGATTGAAAGGTCGCAGTGCAAGAGGATAACCTGAAGGTCAAAGGAGATCACTTTCTTGAGGAAGCTATGATCCATTGGAAACTTGGTAAGGCTCAATATAATGCCTTAATCGAAAATGACAAGATGAAAGTGATGTGCAAGATTAATGACCTAAAACCTGTTATAAGATCAAAGGAAGAAGATGGCTTCATGATACCACGAAAAGAAGCAAGCTCGATACAATGAGATATAAAGGAAAGAAGGAGCCATGCAGCTATGATGTCAAGCTATAAGGCTTGTGGTGGTGACTTCCCAAAATAAAAGGAAGTCTAGAAACCCCTCTAGATTTGAGAGGGAGTGAAGGAGTCTCCTTAAGTAGGAGCAAGGATCTATTCTCAAGTTAAAAGGAGAATAGTGATATCCTTTTTGGTTGAGAGGGAGTGATGTTGGACATCACATGTACATTCTTGTCTTCATGTGTCATGCACTTGACTAAGACTAACAACCTTAAGTCTAAGTGAAGGCCTTGGAGCAAGAATGTTGGAGAATTGGATAAGCATCTGTGGTTTCCTTGAGAGAAAGGATAAGGACCGACACTCTTTGAGGATAGGGCAGGTATCAAATATAAGAGTGGTCGAAGATGACCGATATTCTTTGAGGATTCAGGATTGGAAATCCAAGATAAGAATAGTCCTGAAACGACATACCTTGTGGACATCCAGATGGGGTATGTGCCTTGTAGAGGTAGTGGGGTATCACACATAAATCCTCCCATCATAATGCTCTTGAATGAAGTAGAACTTGTCTAGTTAGGCCTCAAAGGCAATGCCAGTTGATCATAATGTTGATGCTTATAGTTGGCTTATCAGTCCGACTCTTCTTATGAGAACTTTTCAAAGGGAGTATTGTCCTTGTACCAATTGGACAATTGTGAATACCGCCCTAGTTAATAGGGAGTGTTGAAGAATGTAACTAGTTTCGGTCTTCATAATTGTCATTTAACTCATGTCATGATGTAATTTCTATGTATCTATCAAAAGAAGAAAGAAAATGATTTTTGTAAGCCATGGGTTTCATGCTAAAGTTATTTGTCACTAGGTCAACCATCCATTGAATGCTCCTAGTGTTTGTCATGAGTCAAGAGTTCTTGTCATATTGTAAAAGACCCATTCGGGCATTTGTATCAATTAAAGAAAAAATATTTTGAATTTAGAAATGACTAGAAGGCTCCTAAGACCAAGTCGACTAGCGAGGAAGAAGTTGACCTTGTGAGGGTTATTTCAGCCCTAAGAAAGGCTATATAAAGGAAAGCTTCGACCTCATTTCTAGATACAAAATGCAAGCATCTTTTGGGTTCAATCTGCAATTGAAGGAGGCATGCGAAGGTCTTAGAAAGGCTAGAAGAGCCTAGCGAAGAAGGAGACAAGCCCTATTCTGTTTGGAAGTTTGTATTATCTCTGTATCAACTCACACATGTGAGAAGCCTAGGGTTTCTAGGCATGCAACAGGTCCGAAAACTTCAGGAAGGTGTTGTAGTCCTTGTTTATGAGACATGAAGGCTAGAAGAGCATTGTTGTAAACAGATTTTGCTTCGTTACTACTAGAGACCTTGTCTTGCATTGAAGAAGTAGGAAGGATGGTTGGCTTGGTTCTTGGCGGCAACCTTGGTCTAGGATTTGGTCTTGAAAGTATCCTTTGAAGTAATTCTATAAGAAGAGAAGTTCTTTCTAGGTTTCCCCTTGGAGGGGTTTTGCCCTGGATTGGAGCCTATATCTTGTGTTCATCTTTCTTGATTGTGATGTTCATGATTTTGGCATTTATTTGATGATAAGAACATAAGCATAATAATGAAGAAGAACATAATATCACAGATAACTGTCATGAATGGAAAAAGATGAACTAAATGTTGCCCTAATCAATTTTCCATCAAGGTTATCCTCTTACACTGCTACCTTTCAATCCCAAGATGACGATTTAAACATCTTGACTACATAATCCTTCAAGGATTGCCAAAATCATTCAGTCAATCCATATGTTCTTTGAATCGAATTCAACACCAATAGTTGAACTTGCCTCAGCTGCCATTATGTATTTATGCAATGTCCTTACAGGTAGAAAAACAATATGTCAACTAGATAACCAATACAAAATATGAAATATTTTTACCTTATCATGATGGCCCCTTCATCAAAGTATTTGCTTGCTTGAGCCCTTTGAGATCAACATTGTTTTGTACAATCCATCTCCACATTGTACAAGAATCCTTCTCCATCAAGGTGTCCATAGATCAAACTTGATTACCAAGCCATAATATCTTCCTTGGAGTTTTCATTGTTAACTCCCTTTCTTTCTTCCAGAGACTATACTTGATGTTGATCAACATTTTTATATTTATGCCATGCAATATTGTGAGAGAGTCTTTCATCTATTCCAAAGAGTGTCAAATTTCTTCTGTTGAGCATCATTTAACCATATGGAAAACTTACCGAGCATACTTTTATAACCAACCCCTTCATGCAAGATTTTGTATATATGAAATTTGCCCTAGAGAAGAGTTACTTAAAATATGCATATCTTTGCTTCCATACAATCATCTAGCCATCTTTCTTGAATGAACCTACTTCTTATCCCTGTTGAAGATAGGTTTCTTTTCCTAAGTGTAGAAGGACTTTCATTATGTCCTTCACACTGCAACTTGACCATCTGCATTCCTTCATCCTTCAAGAGTATTGTTTCCATACTAGATGGAATATATACTAGTCATGTTATAATGCTCTTTCCAAGAACCTTCCACAATGATGGTTCTTATAGGATCTTGATGATCCCTCTTTGCAAAAATTACTACCTCTAACACGATGTTAGAAAATGCTTGGATGAACTATAATATGGAATATGGTCCAATCTTTTCATTCTTGAAAGCTAGATAATTTTTCAAAGCAATTTGATTATGTAGACTCTAATTCCTCTACTATCATATGCTTCTATCTATGATGCCATGCTTTTACAAAAATGAAGACTTTTCTAGAGTATACAACGATGCATGTTACTCTACTTTATACTTAATAAAAGACAAATTTCATAAGGAACCTTACAATGATGGAGCTTCGATTAATAGTAAAAATCCTTGGGATATTTTCAGGTTCTCCCTTTTCTTCAGCCATGTGAGATTCACTTCTTTCCTTTCTTTTGTTGTTCACTTTATTGTTTGGACAATCCCTTTTAAAGTGTCCATACTCATTGCATCCAAAGCATTGAATCTTGGACATATATGTTTTCTTCTTGGACTTTCCAAACTTTCCTTTCTTCATCTTCTTGGTCCTTGCAATAAAGGCTTGAAACCTTTGATTTGATTCAATGTCACCCTTTGCCTTGATCCTAGATTCTTCCAAGATATATTGAGCCCATGATTCAGCGAAGGTGTAGTATCCTTCTTAGAGTAGATACTAGTTGCAAAACTGCTCCAATCAGGTGGCAAAGCATTTTATACACAAATGGTCATCTCAGAGTTGGAAACAGTTTCCCCAAGCCCTTGCAATTGATCCCTTATCTGTGAGATCTTCATGAGATAAGTGGCCATGTCTTCATGCTTTGACCTCCTTATTATATATAGTTGGTTCCTCAAGGAAATCTTTTGACCTGATGTACTTATAGAGTACGACTTTACCAACTTGTCATACATAGCCTTAGATGTCTTCAGATCAGCAATAAAGGGAACAAGATGATCCTAAATGATTCAACAATGATCCTTTGTGCCCTTACTTCTCCCTTCTTGTACTTTGCTAATGCTTGAGTTTTTTCTTTGCTTGGTTCAACTACACGAAGAACATATTCCATGACTTCGTTCTTTGTTTGTGCCAAGTCAATCCTCTTCTTCGATGCTAGGAAATTTTCTGATCCAATGAGCTTGTTGCTTTCCTTATAGATTGTTGCCATATGATCTATAGAGAGACATAGAAAACAATATGACACTTACTTGTGAACCAAGGGTTCTCCTTTTTGATGATGTCTCCAACTATCTTGATGTTTTCAAGACCTTTAAGGAAACTTCAAAGATGCCCTAGAATGATGACTTTTAGGATGCCTTCAACAACAGTATCTTCGAACAACTTCAATGAGTTAAAGATGATACCGAGATTCCTTGATGCTTCTTTTTCTTCAAGATTATGCACTAGAGAATCTTCAACAAATACTTGTTCTTCGTTCCTTCAATGAGAGCTTGATGACGAGGCCTTCTTAATGTAGTAACCCTCCTTCTAGATCAATGGGTCTTCTTTTTCTTTCCTTGTGTTCTTCTGCAAATGATTCCCTTTGACAAACAAACACTTCAAGATAATCCTTCAACTGCCTTTTCTTGTTAACCTCCCTCTGATACCATATTGGAGAATGCAATAGGGCAACTATTAGTTCAAATTCTCCTTAACCTTAATAATTGCTTGTGAACTTTAGTTATCTTCTTATGTTTCTTTATTATATCTTTTCTTCAAACAATTATCAAGAGCAACAAATAGTAAAGACAATGGACATAAGTATTAGGCTCCAAGCCAGGGCAAAACCCCTCAAAGGGGAAAACCCATAAAGAATCTCTTCTCTTCTTATAAAATCTGCTTCAAATAAGAAAACCAAGTCCCAAAACCTTAGACCAAGTCCAGCTCCAAGCACCAAGTCATCCCTCCAAAAAGCCCTTCCAATTAGGTTAGAGATAAACCAAATCAATGAGGATCAATTCTGCTTCAACCGACTTCCAACTACAACTTCGGATTGCAACTTCGACATGCAATTCAAACATGCAATTTTTGGCCTTCCAAAAGCTGCAAAAACCCTAACCTTTGCACGTGTGAGAATAGAGCCCAAAAACAAACTTTCTTTCTTCTTCCTGGTTTCTCCTTGCTTCCTAGAACTTCTCTCTTGCTTTCTCCTTGATCCCAGCTTCAGATCAAACTTCTTCTTGAGAGAGATCGAATTGGTGCTAAATGAGGTCAATGTTGCTTCTACTTATACACATCTGTGGGGTTCGAATACCCTCTTTTAGGTTGACTTCTCACTGCGAGGGTCGATTTGTGCTTGGAGGCTCATAGAACTTTCTAGACTCAAAAATCAATATCTTTTACATGTTACAACTTGCCCAATAGGGTCTTATACAATTAAGAAGGACTCTCTTGACTAAAGAAAAATATTCTTTTGACATGACAAACCCTAGAAGCATGAAGAACATGCTTGAGCTATATGACCATCAAAATGGAGCATGAACTCTGTTACTACTCAAACTAGCAGGGGTCCTAGGAGGGAATCCTAAAGGGACAATTGCTAGTTTAAGGGCAACAATGGAGCAATAGCCCACTGTCATCTCAGCTAAAGCCCCCTACTCTTTACTATCTTTCATTGATTGGAGGAGATACAGTATGATAAGGATCACAAAGATGAATAGATCACAGATAGGATGAAGGGTGATCCTAGAAGCCTATTCACAAGAGAGGCTCAAGATTTGTGGCTTGCTTGTCTTGGAAGACAAGATGGAAGGCTCTCTAGGATGGGCTTGGGGAGAATTTCAAGGGTTAGGTTTTGAGTATGTGTCTTATAAAGGAGATCCCTAAGCCCTAGAATTCTTGTGGAAACTTGGGTTCTAGGTGATCTTTGAAGAATTAACCTTAATAGTGCATGGGACCACATGGGACCAAGTAGACCTAAGGGTCCATCAAGGGGATAGGATTTAGCAACCAATGATATGCATGACCTAATTAGGGAGGGGAAAGGGATCAAGGAATGAATTTTCAATGAATGACAATGCAAGGATCCCAGTGAGGTTTCTAGCCTAAGGGAAACCAAGGGCAAGAATTGGTCTTCGAGCTAGGGCTTGCGATATCTCAAGATCCCATGGTCAGAATCTCATGAAATCTAGAGGGCTTCTTGAGGACACACTAGCGCAGTTGTGGACCAAAAATTGAAGTATTTGGATGGCTATATTGTGAGATAATTGGTGCCCTAGGTGACTTAGAGAACTAGACCTAAAGAAGAGGAAAGGGGAGAAGGAAAATAGGTTTAAGGTGATCACCTTTGGATGGACCAGTGCAAAATCCTTTGAGGAGATTGGAGTGAAGTAGAATTATGACTATTGGACCTTTGAATTTTCTAGGTCAAGGAGGCCTCAAAGACAACTTTGCTTGGCACCAGGGCAACAACAAAAGCAACTTCAAACACTTTATACTTCGTTTTGTAAGTTAAATGGCTTGTCAAGATGAATTTCAATAATGAAACATCCCTAGGAACATTTATTCATTATACATGGACCATACATGAAGCATTCACTATCCAGAAACAAAATTTCCATAACTTCACATAAGAGATGCAACAAATAAACCCTAGTATAGCGAAATCCCAACAATAATGTATGTGGCAAAATCAGAAAGAAATAATAGCATTAAAATGTACTTACATGTATAAGAATATATCCAACAATCCAAAAACTTGCGATCAAGAAGTTCTAGGACATATGAAAATTATCCAAACATCAAAATTCATTCCATGCTCCAAAAATTCGTTCTCCAAGAAGGATAGCGAAAATATCTAAAGAGATACTAGTTCCAAACCCAAGTGATGATGCTAAAATGAATCCTCATCACTTCTATTTATACACTTATAAATGAGTTTGATTTAGCTACTTGGGCCTACATTAGCCCCTAAAATAAAATAATGTGCAAAGCAACTAACGTTTTGTGACAAGCCTACCAAACTAGCTCATAAACCAAATAATAAGTCAATAATACATGTCGTTGGGCCTTCTAAGAAGCCTGATGAAGTCCATAAGTGCCACAATGATGAATAGGACTCCCTAAAGTAGTGGACAAGGGGTGGACCCCTTGTTCTCTAGATAATAAACCTATGGTGCTCCCAATGGGTGTAAGGGCACACAAGTAACCTCATGGGTGTCCAAGTAGGTCGAAGATGCCTGTAGAACATCTATAAGGGCTTAGATGATGGTGTAAGTGATGCCACATCATCATATAAGTCTCGGGTCATTTGTCAAGTGCATGGTACAACTGTGGGGCCTATTGACCCTGCCGCCTACACCTACCTACAAGTCAGTGAGAAAAGTCCTCAACCCCACAAGGTGTGGTTGGTGGCAGGGAACTCAAAGAAGGGGATGTCATACTAAATCACTTCTCTCTCTGTTTAAACTATCTACTAGGTTAGCTAAAGGAGGTGGTCCCTAATGAAAAGTTAAGTTAAAAAGAAATGTGAGTTTCTAGGAGAATTGTTAGAGTTAAATAAATTATTTCTTTAAGATTTATAAGCAAAAACTGATATGAGCAATAACCATCATAAGATAAGCATGAAATACATAAACAACCAATGCCTTCCAAGTATTTTGCTCTTTAAGAAATGAAGTTGTATTTTGCTTAAAACAAAAGTATAATGTTTAAAAAATTGAAAGCAAAGCAATCCTGAAATGGAGACAAAGATGACATAAATGAGTCAAAATGATAATCTACAATTACTGTACAAGAACTAGATCAAGACATGCAAGTAGAACTCCATATTTGTCTAGTTAAAACAATGCTCTAGGTAGCAAATAAAATCCTTGCAAGCACAAGATATTGATCAAGAAAAATATTTAATTTAAATTTATGTGATCTTAGTATGCTAGAGGAAAGGAAACTCCCTCTTTTAAAATCGTTTGATGAGATCCTTGAGGCAAACCGATTGGGTCCTTCTATTCTTGATCTTGGGAGTTAGTTTGTTTATTGAAGAGTTACTCCATGCCCAAGTAAATCCTTCAACCGAATCTAAAGATCTCTACACACTTGGAAAAAGATGTCAACAATCATAAGGGATTAGATTATACAATGGAGGAGAAGGCTAGAGATTTCACCAAAAATCTTCTAGTGCTCCTATTCCTAGAGTATTTATTTTAACCCAAAAATCATACAAGATAGCTTGCATATGTTAATCCAAACAAGTGGCATAATTATAACTAGCATAATCCAACGTACATATAGAATGTAAAGCACAACATTTGAAATAACATCACCTCAAGAAATGGAAGGATAACACCAACACAATAAAACCCCAAACTATCTTTTATTATATGAAAATGAATACAAAATCCAATAGAGTATCCGTAAGCCCTAATAGCTCCTTCTAAAAAAAATGAGAGCTCAAGACTCATATAAATAAGAAAATGGGAGATGATCCCAAGGAAAATTCCAATGACAAGTGTAGCAATGATCAAACAAGTGGTTGATATGGTTGATGTGCATATCTCGTTAGCTGGGTAACATATATCCTTTCCTCATGTGCCAAATTTCCTAACTGTTGATTAGTGCGAGAGCTACTTGCCAAGTGCATATATAACTGAAGTAAAAGGGAGACAAACTCCCACACAACTCTCCAATCAGAACCTGTGATTTGACACCTTGCCAATCAAGTGTCATGCTGTTCCATAAATCTGCGTGTTACCTTGCTGAACAGGGCTGTGTATAGGCTGCCAAACATGCTTTGCGTATCTTCTTGTTTGCTGGTATATAACTTTTGATTGGCTGGCAGTGTTGAGTGGGAGACAAGGCTTGTCCTATGTGGCTATGTTGTCCCCCTTGACTGCTATGAGCTGACTGATCTCAAATCTGCGTGGACCTGGCAGCTTGTATTAATATAACATTTGGAACGCATTATTTCTTTGTGGGGACAAAGTGGGCGGACAAGATTTGTCCCATATGGCATTGTTGACCCCCTTTAAACCTTTAATGAGTTTTCCCTTTATTCCTTTAAAACATATTAAATAAATGATCATTTTTCAATAATTTGTGGTGTCTCAAAATTTCAACGTGCTACCTTGTTGACTTAGTACTTGGAACTTTTGACTTTGAGTTGTACCTTGTCTAGTAGGCCCCACGTGCTTGCCACATCACCTTTGACCTTCACTTGAATTTTCCATGTCAAAATTTGACTTATTTTTACTCTTGGAAAGGTTTCTAAATTTTTCCAATTATTCATTTTAAAAAAAAAAAATTCCTCATTTTTTCCATTAACATTAGCAAAATCAACTTTTGAGGGCTATAAGTTGCTTTTTGACCCTCAAAGTGGGTCATAAGATAATGCGGGGCCTCTGAGGATGAATTTGAAGTAGTCACACGCTTCAAACATTTCCTAAGGCCACTTATTTACATCATTACATAGAAAATAATTAAAAAATCATGTTTCGCGGAAAATTTTTAATTATTAAAAAATCCTACTTAGACCTAGCCAAATTCCATGAAATTTTTTGTATGATCTAGTATGGTAATATACATCGACTCTAGACGCTAAGATGTGTTAGGGGCTCAACTTTCAAATAGTCACCCTGGCTTTGGGGTAAAAAGTGAGTGAAAAAACCCAGAAAATTATCTGCCTTTGAAAAAGAAAGGATAATTAACTAGGTAAAAAAAAAACTCCAAGGTGTATTCATTTGTTGATCGAGTCCCAACATCCTAGGCCTATTTCAGACTTAAAAACTCATCATTACTAGTATCACTTATTACAATTCCCCACAGGGTGTGGAATCTGGGTACAAGAAAGATGATAAGAAGATAGAAGTAGAGTTAAAAAACTCTGTTGATTGATCATATATGATGGTGCAACTATCCTTTGGATCATCCTTGGACATGGAGTCTTCAAATAATCATCAGGTGCCACTCCAGTGGTCAACATTTGGCTCCATATGGGGATGCTTGCTGGATATGAAGTGATAGTGTGCAAGAACCTGGAATCTGCATCCACCAACAAAAGACATATATTAACAATATCCATTCAAAATATCATCAAATGAAATCAAGTACAGAAATGAAGAAATGGAAATTTATTCATAGAGCATAAATGATAAATTATTCATGAAATAAGACTAATTAAACAAAAATGACAAGGGATAAAGCTAGAAATATGATATAAAAGGATGCCCCATGGCATCAAATATTTTCTTTGTAGAACAATTTGAGCAGTTGGCCATTCATAGGTAACTCAAGTGGTTCTCCATCCAAATTGCTCAAATGGTAGGAATTTTGTCTAGTTGCTTCCCTGATAATGTATGGTCCAAGCCACAAACTGTCAAACTTACCATGATTTCTTGTTTTTTCATTCATGCGATCCCATAACAAAACCTTGTCATTGTTAGAAAACATTCTATTCCTAGATGATTTGTCAAAATTTCTTTTTACCTTAGATTGATTTTTACAACAATTCTCAAAGGCTCTTCTTCTGGTTTCATCCAACTCTACAATTTGGTCAATCCTACATTGCACACCATCTTTATCAGATGTAAAAATTTGTAGCAATTGGTAAGAAAGTAGCCTCAAATGCACATGAAGGGTAACATCCAAGCCATAAACTAACTCAAAGGGACTCTTCCCAGCCCATAACAAAACCATATCATTGTTAGAAAAAATTCTATTCCTAGACGATTTGTCAAAATTTCTTTTTACCTTAGATTGAATTTTACAACAATTCTCGAAGGCTCTTCTTCTGGTTTCATCCAATTCTACAATTTGGTCAATCCTACATTGAACACCATCTTTATCAGATGTAAAACTTTGTAGCAATTGGTAAGCAGGTAGCCTCAAATGCACAGGAAGGGTAACATCCAAGCCATAAACTAACTCAAAGGGACTCTTCCCAGTAGAACTCTTCTTTGTAATCCTATCAGCCCACAAAGCATATTTAATTTTACTATCCCATGCCTGTTTGTTATCCCCTACTATCTTCTTGATTATGGTTATCAAATTCTTCTTACTAGAATCTACTAAGTCATTGCCCTGAGGATAGTAATTTGATGAATGGGATAAAACAATGCCATACTTAAAGCAAAATGATGAGAATTTAATAGAGCTAAAAGCCTTGGCATTATCGGTGGTAATCTTGGCAGGGACACCAAAATGAGTGATAATTTTATCTTCAAGAAAATTTATCACTACTTTGTCGGTGGCATGTTTTGTAGGGATGGGCTCTACCCATTTAGTAAAATAATCAGTGGTAGTTATAATCCATGAGTAGTCTTTACTCGAATTTTCATTAAATTTCGCTATAAAATCTAGCCCCCAATGTTGAAAGGGAGCCTCCACGACCATAGGCTGAAGAGGCAAAGAAGCTAATTTCGTCTTCCAAGTGAATAGTTGACAAGCTTGGCAACCTCTAACATACTTGTGCACATCAGCAAAAAATAGAAGGCCAAAAGTAACCAATTCTCAAGATTTTATGGGTAGTAGTCTTAGCAGCATAATGCCCTCCACAAAATCCTGAATGAAACTCAGATAGAAGCTTTTTGGCTTCAACTTCATTAACACACCTAAGTATTACCCCCTTTGGATTTCTCCAACCCAAACCATCCTTCATAATGCAATACTTAGTTGCTCTAAGCCTTAATGCTCTTCTCTTATGGCCAACTAAATAGTTAGGACATGACAAATTTTGCAAATAATAAATAATGTCTTTATACCATTCAAGTTGACCCACTCTTTGAAGTTCTAATGAAGTTAATTCCAAATTATTTTGACAAATCATTCCTATCGCTTTCTCATTTCCTTCAGTCAAGATTTTGGCCAATCCCCGACCTTTCACAAGCTTGATAGGTCCAATATCCAAATCATACTCTTGAATCTTCGAGACCCACCTAGCTCGAGTTCCTAAGCAATCAACTTGGACTAAAATATCCTTTACAACAGAGTGGGGAACAAATGCAATTATCCTAGAATACCCCACATAAACTCTGAACTGTTTAAGAGACTTGACTAAAGCATAAGCTTGCTTCTCCATGGTGCTATACTTTAACTCAGACCCTTGAAAGGACCTAATCATAAAAGCAATAGGCTGCTCATGCCCTTCATTATTCTTTTGAAGCAACACCCTAGCAATAGTATCTTCGGATGCAAAAGAGAAAATCAAAAACTCTTTTGAATAATCAGGGTTACTAGAACATGTGCTTTGACAATAGAATCCTTTATTTCCCGAAAACCTTTTCAACCCTCATTTCCCCAAACAAACTTAACATCTTTCTTTAAGAGGGTTTGGATGGGTTTGGCAATCTCAGCATAATTTGGAATGAACCTTCTAAGAAAATTAATCTTTCCTAAGAAGGATTGAAGAGTTTTAATATTATGAGGCAAAGGAATCTTTTGAATAGCCTCAACTCTTTTAGGGTCAATCTTGATCCCATCCTTTGGAATGATGTGACCAAGCAACTTCCCTTCAGTCACTCCAAAAATAGATTTAGCAGGAATTAAGGATATTCCATACTTTCTACACCTATAAAAAATTTTCCTTAGGTGGCCTATATGGGAAATTCCATTTTTAGAAAAAACAGTTAAATCATCTTGATAGATCTCAATAAATTTCCCAATTAGACCCTTAAAGGCATAGTCCATAGCCCTTGGAAAAGTTGCTCCACCATTCATTAATCCAAAAGGCATCCTCATATTCAAAAGTACCCCATGGTGTGGTGAATGTTGCCTTATGTCTATCCTCCTTTTTCACCAAGACTTGGTTGTATTCTGAAAATCCATCTAACAAAGACATCATTCCAAATCTTGTTACCCTTTGCAATAATGTTTCCAATGTCCATATTAGGTAAAGGGTAATTATCTTTTTTATAGGCTTAATTAAGATTTCGAAAGTCTACACATAGCCTAATTGATCCATTCTTCTTTGTCACAATAACCAAGTTTGAACACCATGTGGAATGCCTAGTGTGAGCAATAATACCAGCCTGAAGCATCTTTTACAATTCCTTTTGCACCAAAGGAGCTAACTTAGGATTGATTTGCCAAAGTTTCTGCCTAAAGGGTTTGGCATTTTCATCCTTAAGAGGGATAGTATGTTCCATAACATCTTCCTTATAACCTTTCAACTCATCATATGAAAAAGCCAAAATACCTCTATATTCATGAAGTAAATTTATCAAATTCATCCTTTCTTGCTCATTGGTACCCTTGCCTATTTTAACCATATTTGGGTCATGAGGGGTACCAATATTCACTTGAATGAATTCCCCTTGGTCAATTTTCTTATCACCTTTTCTCTTTGATGCATCATGTCTGTCAAGCACTTGCTCCAAAGCTACACGTTCCCTATGAGTGGGATTTGTCACCACATTACACCCATAATCACATCCTTCCTCTTAAACTCATAAGCAGTGTCAACACCAAAAGCATCCGGATATGAGCATAAAAGAAATTCATCAGAGGGTTTAATAGTAGCAGGCATGCTTTTTACTAATCCATTGAACCTCTTGTTAAACTCCTCCATGGTTTCATTCTCATTTTTCTTCATATTGCTAATGGCATTGATCAAATGCCTATTTTCCTTCTCTCCAAACTTATCTAAAAATGTAGTTAGAATGGCTTGTAAAGAGTTATATGAGTTAGTAGGTTGCTCAGTGAGCCAATCAAGAGCATCCATTTCTAAAGATAAAACAAAAACTCTCCTCTTCACATCCTCATAATTAGCAGTGTTACACCATTTAAAGATAAAAATATTAAAGTTTTCCACATGTGATGTAGCACTAATGGCATTGTTACCTTGAAAGGAAGGCAACTTTTTAATAGCCTTGTCAGGGATATTGTGAGGATAGCCATTTATGTTAGTGAAGTCACAAGGAGAAAAAAGATCATTCATGATGTTAGGCTCTACTTGTTCTTGAAAAAGCAAATGAATATCAGAAATAGCCTTGTCAGGGTTATTGTGAGGATAGCCATTTATGTTAGTGAAGTCACAAGGAGAAAAAATATCATTCATGATGCTAAGCTCTACTTGTTCTTGAAAAAACAAATGAATATCAGAAATAACCTCTTACCCAAGACTAGCAAGAGATCTACTATGAGAAAGTCTATTCAACCTCTCTCTAAAAACCCTTTCAGGATTAGGAGAGGGGCTAACTAGACCACTTGAATTTCTCCTAGTAGAGACTCTTGCAAAATTTGGATTTAGTGGACTCACCACTTGAGCAAGAATCTAAATCTAAAGTTCAAAAATGCTAAAACCAGAAGGTTAGTCGATTTCCCAGGTACAAGAAAGCTTGTCCCCGACAACGGCGCCAAAAATGTTGACCCTACCGCCAACACCTACCTATAAGTCAGTGAGAAAAGCCTTGAACCCCACAAGGTGTGGTTGGTGGCAAGGAACTCAGAGAAGGGGCTGTCACTCGAAATCCATTCTCTCTCCGTTTAAGCTATCTCCTAGGTTAGTTGAGGGGGGTGGTCCCTAATGAAAAGTTAAGTTGAAAAGAGATGTGAGTTTCTAGGAGAATTGTTAGAGTTAATAGATTATTTCTTTAAGATTTATAAGCAAAAACTGATATGAGCAATAACTATCATAAGATAAGCATGAAATACATAAACAACCAGTGCCTTCCAAGTATTTGCTCTTTAAGAAATGAAATTGTATTTTGTTTAAAACAAAAATAGAATGCTTAAAAAGTTGAAAGCAAAGCAATCCTGTGAAGCGAACAAAGTTCCTTCTATAAATTAATTACTCCATAAGACTTGGAATATGAAATTATCCATTGAGGATATAAATATTATATTAAATATATGAATAAGAATAAGAATGAATCATTTTGAAATGAGAACGAGAGGCTTGCTTATATACCAAGCAAGTGTCTCTTCATGAAGAGAGTCATGTCTCATTTAGACATGCCTCTTCAACCTAAGTACTACATAACTAATTATTATCTATGATTATTATCATTTACATTATATTTATATTATCTATATATTTTATTTGTTACATTGCCTCCTTCCTCAAAAAGCTTTGTCCTCAAAGCTTGTCGATGACAAAAGGCTTGATCTCTTTTCCGGCTTCGAACGTCTTTCTGTCCTGGAACAGTCATCTTTGTTGATACACGCTGATATGATTTTCTAAGTGACAAACAAAATTGTCGCATCGAGAACGGATCAGACCATCCGAGATTAATCTTTTGTATAGCATTCTGATCACTGGAATTTTGTAACGACTTGTCCTTGTAGCACTGGGTTGAGGTTACATTACTCTTCTTTGGAACATCAGTTTGTTGTTTATGTTCTGAACGATACTGATACATAGCATGGTTGAGTTGTCTAATCTCGTGATTCGAATGTCGATAGGGAATTTTTTTGGTTTGATTTTCCCATATTGGGCATGCGACAATTTTTATATTTTCTTCTGGCGAAGATGTTGTAGAGTTGGTTATGAAACATTCACTGGGGATGTTCATTGTCTGAACTGCAACATCTAAGTGTGTCGTTTCTTCAGCTGACTTGTCTTCTTGAGTTGTCATATTCACTAGATCGGTATTCGTTCCCTTATTTTCAACTTGAACTGTTACGGCTGGATATTTCGATACTTCTACTTGAGTGAATTGTTCCAACTTATCTTTTAATGCTTTCTTATCATCTGTAAGTTTCTTAATTTGAGTGAGTAGACTTCTATTATGGTTTCTGAGACGTAAGAGTTCTTTGGTTTCTGATTCATCAATATTAGTTTCAGTGTTTTGGATTTTAAGTTTTTCATCTCTTAGATCTCTGATTTGTTCTAATAAATTTTTATTATGGTTCTTTAAACGCAAAGTTTCCTCTTCTTGTTCTGATAAGTGCTTCTTGAGTTCTTTCTTTGAGACTTTAGTCTTCTTCACTTGTGCCAGTAATTTTTTGATGTGGTCCTTGAGACGAGAAATTTCTTCGTCCTTTTCCATTATTTCTTTGTAATGTATATCCACGAGATTTTTATGTTCGCGTTCTAACACTTCCCTGCTTTGTTGAATTTTGGCTATTTTGTCATTCGCTTGATCTTTTAGCTGCACTTTCTCGATACACTGGATAACATCATTCTGTGGAAGTGATGATGGATGTAGAGAATGGAAGTAGGAATCCATTCTCTTTCTCTCACCCTGTCGCTCAATTATTGTAATTAATTGTTCTATATCTCTTGCGATTAATTGCTTTTGTTCCTTACTCAGGGATTCCATATTTTTTTCTTTTTCTTCACTTCTTTTAACTTTGTATGGATTTTTTTTTTTTTTGTAACTTATTTTATCTCCCTTTTTTTATATATATATATTTCCCAATATTCTCCCTTAATGTGGATTGTTAAAAACTTGAATACCCTTTTATTAAAAATTTTTGCCCTCTATAGATATATGTATTTATTTATATTAAGACCCCTTTTCAAATAACTTTATTATCTTAAAATAATAATAGTTTCACTTCCTTTGTTTTTAATAATAAATTGGTCCTTTTATTTATATACTTAATTACTTCTTTGATAAATTTTTAATGTCACCCCACTTAATAAATATAAAGGTCACATCTTTTCATATGACATGGTCACGATGTTAAAATACCATGGGCTATTACCATGGGTTGTCTTTAAAACCTCCGTTAAAATGTTCTCCACATAAAAAGTAAAACGTATTTCTTTTTTTTTTTTTGTTTTTTGTTTTTTTAAATACCATGGGTTGTTTTTAAAGCCACGGGCTTCTCCACGTAAAAAGTTTTAAATATACTTGGTATGAGATTTTGTATCCGTTTTGTTTTTTCTTTTACTTTTTTTAATTTATTTACTTATATTTTTTTTGGTTAATTTTTAATTTTTATTTTTTGTATGGCCAAAGGCCTAGAAAAACGGAGAAAAGGAGAAACTCCCAAATTCTGAGCAAAATGCTTCAATTGTACGGCAACAAGTTTGACGAATTTCGATAGCCAAGGACCTGGATCGGAGAACGAGCTCTGTGCACCGGTTAAGCAACCTAGAGGACCGAACTGCTTTGATACCAAACGAAACGAACAAAGTTCTTTCTATAAATTAATTACTCCAGAAGACTTGGAATATGAAATTATCCATTGAGGATATAAATATTATATTAAATATATGAATAAGAATAAAAATGAATGATTTTCAAATGAGAACGAGAGGCTTGCTTATATACCAAGCAAGTGTCTCTTCATGAAGAGTAATGTCTCATTTAGACATGCCTCTTCAACCTAATTACTACTTAACTAATTATTATTTATGATTATTATCATTTACATTATATTTATATTATTTATATATTTTATTCGTTACATCCTGAAATGGAGACAAAGATGACATGAAAGAGTCAAAATGATAATCTACAATTAGTGTACAAGAACTAGATCAAGACATGCAAGTACAACTCCATACTTGTCTAGTTAAAACAATGCTCTAGGTAGCAAATAAGATCCTTGAAAGCACAAGATATTGATCAAGAGAAATATTTAATTTAAAATTGTTTCAAAATTGTTTGATGAGATCCTTGAGACAAACCGATTGGGTCCTTCTATTCTTGATCTTGGGAGTTAGTTCGTCTATTGGAGAGCTACCCCACGCCCAAGTAAATAGTTAGTTCGTCTATTGAAGAGCTACCCCACGCCCAAGTAAATCCTTCAACCAAATCTAAAGGTCTCTACACACTCGGAAAAAGATGTCAACAATCATAAGGGATTAGATTATGTAATGGAGGAGAAGGCTAGAGATTTCACCAAAAATCTTCTGGTGCTCCTCTTCCTAGAGTATTTTTCTAACCCAAAAACCATACAAGATAGTTTGCATATGTTAATCCAAACAAGTGGAAAAATGATAACTAGCATAATCCAACATACATGTAGAATGTAAAACACAACAATTGAAATAACATCATCTCAAGATATAGAAGGAGAACACCAACACAGTAGTACCCCAAAGTCTCTTTTATTATATGAAAATGAATACAAAATCCAGTAGTCTCCGGAAGCCCCAATAGCTCCTTAAAAAAAATGAGAGCTCAAGACTCATATAAATAAGAAAATGGGAGGTGATCCCAAGGAAAATTCCAATGACAAGTGTAGCAATGATTAAGCAAGTGGCTGATATGACTTATGTGCATATCTCCTTAGCTGGGTAGCATATATCCTTTCCTCATGTGCCAAATTTCCTAAATGTTGGTTGGTGTGAGAGCTACTTGCCAAGTGCATATATAATTGATGTAAAAGGGAGACAAACTCCCACACAACTCTCAAATCAGAACCTGTGATTTGACACCTTGCCAATCAAGTGTCATGCTGTTCCATAAATCTGCGTGTTACCTTTTGAACAGGGCTGTGTATAGGCTACCAAACATGCTCTGCATATCTTCTTGTTAGCTGGTATATAACTTCTGATTGGTTGGCAGTGTTGAGTGGGAGACAAGGCTTGTCCTACGTTGCTGTGTTGCCCCCCTTGACTGCTATGAGCTGACTGATCTCAAATCTGCGTGGACCTGGCAGCGTGCATTAATATAACTTTCTGAACGCATTATTTCTTTGTGGGGACAAAGTGGGGGGACAAGATTTGTTCGATGTGGCATTATTGTCCCCTTTTAAACCTTTAATGAGCTTTCCCTTTATTATTGCAAAACATATTAAATAAATGATCACTTTTCAATAATTCGTGGTGTCTCAAAATTTCAACATGCTGCCTTGTTGACTTAGTACTTGGAACCTTTGACTTTGAGTTGTACCTTGTCTGGTAGGCCCCACATGCTTGCCACATCACCTTTGACCTTCACTTGAATTTGCCATGTCAAAATTTGACTTATTTTTACTTTTGGAAAAAATTCTAAATTTTTCCAATTATTCATTTTTTTCCTAATTTTTGATGTTAACGTTAGCAAAATCAACTTTTGTGGGACTATAAGTCGCTTTTTGACCCTCAAAATGGGTCCTAGGATAGTGCGGGGCCTCTGAGGATGAATTTCGAGTAGTTACATGTTGGAATTTCTAAGTTTAACCTGTTAGAAATTCTTCCTGTACTATGTGATTTATTTCTTCCTACTTGTTCAATTACCTAACAAGTTATTTACCATGTAAACACTGAAAATAAATACAAGTACAATATCAACACATATAGATCATCAACTGAAAGTAAACAAGCACACAAGTGACACCGTTGGTTTTGGAGTAATGTTTTTGGAAAAACCAAATGCAGTAAAACCGGTGTAGCTATTCAAAGGGTTTTATTATTATTCAGTTTCAGAATACAACCTAGGAGCCAACAATGGCTCACCCAACAGAAAATGCCCTCGGCAGTAGTACCTCTTAGTCGGAGTCAGATATTCTGGCTAAATCATCGGATGAACGATCCCACAGCAACAATGCAACTTCTACTGCTCTGCGTCACTCTGATAGGGACTGCGTCACTCTATCTAGCTCTCTAGCTCTCAGTCTGTCCCACGAAATTCTCCAAACGTTGCCTCTAGGCCCTGCGTCAGCCTCTCTGGGCTCTGCGTCAGCCCCTAGACCCTCTGTGTCTCACACGCTAGCCCTCTCTGGCTCTGCGCAGCTCCTGGCTACCTCTGCGTGGCCATTCGCTGCCTCTGCGTCGCCTCTAGCTAGCTCTGTGTCAACCTCTCACAACTCTGTGCTGATCCTCTTGGTACTAACTCTGCCTCTCTACTATGTATTCATTGCCCCTCACCTGCAACTTAGATCACTCACTTGATTTCCTCAGCAAACCCTGTGCTAGAAAATCGAATTCTTGATCTCTCTTGGTGTGTCCTCCAACTAACCCTCAAGCCTCCTCTTATACTTTTTTTGTTGGTCCATCAACGACCGAGATTAAATCTCTAATCAACGACTAAGATTAGATTTGGTTTGATCCATGACTTTTAGACCCTTCTAACCCAATTTATATTAATACTCGTTAATATTTTATTTTTCCTAAGTTTAGGAATTCCATTAAAAATATTAATTATTTTAAAATCTCCCAAACCGGTTAGAATCTGCCCAAACCATTTCTGGGTCTTGGAGATCTCATATTCTTTAGCCTCTCCCCCAATTTTCATGGTTAGAGCACATACGATGCTACCTCAAATCAACATCACACGCCCCAAACATTTCCTAAGACCACTTATTTACATTATTACATAGAGAATAGTTAAAAAAATCTTATTTTGTAGGAATTTTTTAATTATTAAAAAATCTTACTTAGACGTAGTTAAATTCCATGAAATTTTTTGTGTGATTTAGTATGGTAATATACATCGACTCTAGACACTAAGATGTGTTAGGGGCTCAACCTTCAAACCGTCACCCCGACTTCGGGGTAAAAAGTGAGTGAAAAAACCCAAAAAATTACCCCCTCTGAAAAGGAAGGGATAATTAACCAGATAAAAAAACACTCCAAGGTGTACTCGTTCGCTGATCGAGTCCCAACATCCTAGGCTTGTTACATACTCAAAAACTCATCATTACTGGTATCATTTATT
Organism: Pinus taeda; assembly: GCA_000404065.3. Lineage (NCBI taxonomy): Eukaryota > Viridiplantae > Streptophyta > Pinopsida > Pinales > Pinaceae > Pinus > Pinus taeda. The sequence continues at coordinate 64,027 of APFE030712585.1, forward strand.
ACAATTCCCTGTAGGGTGTGGAATCTGGGTATAAGAAAGATAATGAGAAGATAGAAGTAGAGTTAAAAAACTCTGTTGACTGATCATATGTGATGGTACAACTGTCCTCTGGATCATCCTTGGGCGTGGAGTCTTCAAATAATCATGAGGTGCCATTCCAATGGTCAACTGGGCCGACTGGGCATGGTGAACTGAGTGCATCTTCCTCGTCCAATAGGTGAATCTCGAGAAATCTCTAAACATCTCTGGGGATCCATGGAGTGCTGCTCACTACTGTGGAGGGCCATGGTTCTCAACACACATCCTACATGTGCCAATGTAGTCCTCTGGAGGGTTAGGAACTTAGGACCCAGTATAGGGAGACCAAACCCAAAATGTAAACCATTTGCAATCTTTCATAAGATCCAATGTGTCCCCTAGCTTCCAGTACAACAAGTCATCAAAGGAAATTGAGTTAAAGAGCTTACAAACCATGGACAACGGTTGGGCACTTTTTAATGGCATGCCCTTCCATAGTGGGCTTTGGCATGTGCTAATATCTCCAAGCTCCAAATGGGGTTAACCAAGTATCCTATTAGGTGGTTTCTACCTTTATCGTATGTCCAAGGTACATCCTTCAAAGGGTGGCGGCATGTGATAAAGAGATAAATGGAGTAGGGAATGAAAAGGGCAGCCCTGGGCCACATGCTAGGGTACAATGGTAGCTAATAAAAGGGAAGCCCACACTTGGGTATATAATGTGTAGGCGGGAGCAATTGTGGTGTATGAGGTGCCTCGGTCTTGATTTTTCCACCCTTCTTTATATGCCTTTTGCCTTTTATGATTTTTCTTTGATTAACTGCTCGGGGCTCGAGGGATAAGAGCATGATGTTTAGGGTATAACAATGGATACTCCCTTTAAGGTAGTGTGGTTCATTGCCCACCAGGGTTTGGGGCAATCATGGGTTCTTGAATGATAAAGGAGGCTCATCTAGGGCCTATAGGAACTAGGGTGATGGCCATGATAATGGGGTAGAGCTCATGTATTGGCTTTTGCCCACGTGGTAAATGTGTTTGTCCTGACCATCCTTTGTGTTTTGTTGTATATGCTTTTACTTTTCGTTTCAGCCACATCAACCTTCGGGGCATCATTCTAGGCCTGACCCAAGCTGTGGGCAAAGGGAGGGGAGGATAACCCTATGTCGACCCAGTGGAGGAATGTGGACCCAGGTGGGAGAAATGATGAATGGGGTTATAATGAGTGGAAAGGGAGTGATATATGTGGATGAGGGAGCGAGACCACGCAACCAAAATCGGGGTTTGCCTTGTATTACTATCCCTAAATCCCAAAGGTCAATAAAAGAGATCCCACGGTACTAGGGTCCAAGGCTAACATCCCAAAGAGGTCTAGGGGACAAAAGCACAGACCTAACCCAATCTTTCCATCAAATCCCCCCATTAATGCTTAGAAGTATCCATGATAAACAAACTACAATACTCAATTAAGAAATGAAAATGCATACCTTTAGGTTCAGAAGGCCCACCTTCAAACATACAATCATAACAGATGGGTGAGGGACCACATGGATGGCTTAGGTGGTGGGAAAATGGAACAACAAGCTAGTTGGCAGCTGCAAGGGGCTGTTGGTTGCTTGCTGAGGACCACCTCAGAAACTTTTTCCTTCTAGGGATATCACCCACAAAATGGTGGGTAACATCTGGCTCCAACTGGGACGTGATCTCTTGAAAAGTGGATGAAGTTACGAGAACTCCAACAATCTCTTGGTTACCATAGACTTGTTACCTACACATAGAATAAATGAAAAACATGGGGCAACATGCTTTCGCGATGTCTCATGATCACACATGCTTAGATTAGACCCATAAATCGACTCATAGAAGTAAAGTTTCAAATGCAGTTTTTAAAACTAAATGCAACAATTCTATTATGAGAAATATCATATGACATTAGTTCTAATGCAAAAATCAGTATGCAATGCATCCTACTCTAACATGCATATGGTGCAAGACTAATACTAAGTGTAATCATAAAGCTTGTGCAATCAACATGTCATCAAATCAATATAAATATGCCATCCTATAGATTACGCATGCAACAAATGCCAAAGCGAATGTGGACAAAATCACATGGATGATAAGGTTGATGGGAGGTAGGAAAACAGAATGCCCACACATGGATGATCATGTGAGAAGAGGTAAGAAAAGGATCTCATCTAGGCTAGGTTGCAGGAAACGCAGGGGGAGGGGTCGTTTCCGTACGGAAACGAAACGGAAACGCGTTTCCGCGTACCGTACGGCGTGGAAACGCGTTTCCGTCCGTACGGGCGCGTTTCCACGCGTTTCCACGGACGGAAACACGTTTCCACGCCGTACGGGCCCCGTTTCCCACAAAATAACACTTGTTTTTAAATTTTATTTTTTTTTCTAATTAATTTTTAATTTTTTTTAGGGTTTCTAATCACTTCTAGAAACCATTTCTAAAGTTATAAAATAGCAGTGCCTCTCATTCTCTCATCATTATGATTGCACATATATATATTAATAATTTTTAAATGTTTTTAATATATATATATATATATATATTATTATATATATTCGCGTTTCCCCGTTTCCAAAATTTGGGGAGGTTGCGTTTCGTTTCGCTTCCCCGTTTCCCCGTTTCGTGCAACTTAGCTCAAAACTATTACATCAATACCTAGGCAAGAAATGAGATCTATGCATATAATCTAAATCACCTGGTTAACTTCAAGTTCAAGTTCAGAAACCTTGAGGTTCGACAGAAATTTGACAATTAAAATTTTGGTAAATAAAATTGACATCAAATTCGATGGACTCTATAATTTGAAAATTAAAAAATATATAGCATGAAAATACAATACGCTCATTGCACAATAGTGCTAGATCCTAAAGGAGTTGATAATGGAGTCTGGAACTATTTGAAAAGTGGTTTTATTGTATTGAGACTGCAGTGCAAAAGGAATGATACGCAGCACTGGGCAGGAGTAAAGATATGCAGAGGGAGCAGTATTGCTACACAGCTGGAAGACTTAGAGTTTAAACGAATTTGAATTGAATGTCAGTGAATTTAGATGCACACAAGCAGATTTAAGCAAGAATCTGTTCAAACATGAAATCAACTTTAAACTTGCCTTGAAATTCTCCAAATTGAAACATATTTGTTTGGTCTGGCATGAAGTTCTGTGAATTTCAAATTTCAATGTTGAAAGTCACCGAACCCAGTGACTATGCATATAACATATTCATGGACGTATGGTTAGATCTGGACATATCCATAAAATAGCCTTCAACAACAGTGTGCTCTTATCGATACATTTTATCCTGCATTGCATACTCATAGTAACTATTGAATATTCTAGCTATATAAGTATGAGATTCAAAATTAATCACACATGACACTAAAATAACTAAAAACAATACATGTGATTCAAATAAGAGAGAATGCAAATAACACTTGCACTAAAGTATATCACTACTATCGAGGAAAATGAAACTCAAGCAAGAGTAGAACAATAAAGCTAGATCACAATATTACCTTCCAGACATGAACACTGCATTATACTGGCCTCGATTTGCTCCAAGCACTTGTTGTTTTAGCTTTTTCAAAGATGGTAATACTTCAAAAGCAGGAGGCTCTATAAAGGGTAGATAATATGAGTATCATGTCTCCAAAATCTAGATTGAAAACATTAAAAGACTTGATGCCAAAAGATCTAAACAATTGTGTTTAATAAATAGATTCAATGCATTACATAAAGAGTAGATCGAATTTGAGACACAGAAACTACCAGAAACTAAAACTTCACAAATCCGCCATTACTCACCCAGATCATTGATGCAGACATTTTGAGAAATTCCATTAGTTGATATCTCTTCAAGCAAGCGAAGAGGATCTATTGTACTAGCTTTATTCAGCTGAAAGCGCTGCAATGGAAGCATAACAATTTAGTTGCAAAGTAACCCTATGAAAACGACAAAGCATGGGCCTGTATTACCTTTTAACTCCCAACATTTATTTACCTTATATACTTCAGCAGTTGAACACTCTTGCTGTGGTTTCATAAGAACCATAGGAGTATCTAAGGAAATTGGAGGGGGGATATCTTGCACAACCTGAAAAAACATAGCAAGATATCAGATGCAGATATTTTATGAAGCAAGCAAAAATCTTCTTTAAAACTAACAATTCACTTTCTAGTTTTACAATATGTGTAATAAAATATTAAATAAGCATGGGCCCATGTTATTAAAAATGACAAGGGAAATGTAATCCTTTAGTCCCTAATCGCATAGCCCATGTCTTCCACAAGCCTAGCCAAGAAAAAGGAATGCAGCAGAGGGATGCAATGAATGGAACAAGAAATTTCAGTTTGTGACTGGGTGCATCTGTAACTACTGCTGTAAAAGAAATCATAAATTATATAAATTTTCCCTATCTCCCCAAATTGTTGATGTTAGCCACATAATTAAGCTAAAGAAACTTGGGAGATATCTTTACTTTACTTTTCCTATGTTTTAATCTCAGCCATTGATTTCAACTGAGGAGAGATCTAATCTCAGCGATCCAACACTTGGGAGATCAGGATTAAGGATTTAGCTCAATGTAAAGTTATACAAGCAAAGCTAAGGAGAGGATAAAGACACCATATAGCAGCACAAACCATTGAGAGAGGTATTTTCTCAAGTGAGGAGTGTGATACTCAAGTGCACCAGGTTCGAGGAAGGCGCAATGGTGCAGCATAGGGAATCCAGAACAATCAAGGAGATCAAAGACAGATCAAGGGTCTGATTAGTTGGATTAGATCCAGGGTATGTCGTAACTATAAATTTCTCAGTTGGGCCATTATCCCAAGACGAGAGCCAAAGTAGGTTTTGATAAGGATTTAATGAATAATTGATTCAATTAGCCAAAATTTGTATGTGTCACATGTGATTGAGATTGGTAAATATTTTTGTTTCCGCTGAATAATTATGTTAAAAATCTAGTTGAGCATTTCTTCAATAGATCTGTAATCTGCTAGGTTAATAAAGTGTTAGGTTCTAGGTTCAGGAAATTAACAAGGTATCAGACCATAAACTTTGAAAATTCATCTTTGAATCACCAAGCAGGCCAAAATCACACAAGCGTTGCAGAAGGGCCAGGTTCAGCCTCAACCATATGAAGCACTAATTTTATTTGCATAAGCTGAAGAATTGACCATACGCCATACAATTGTATGGCAGTCGATATCAATTTTATGCCACAGTTGTATGGCTTTGATACCAATGTAACGAACATGGTTCGTATACGAGCGGAGTAATCTTCAAAAGACTTGGAAGACGTAGACATCCATTGCAGGACAGTAATTTTATATTGAATATTGTATAAAAGAATTGATATGAGATATGAGATTATTACAAATGAGAATGAGGGTCTGCTTATATACCCTACGCAAATGCTCTTTCATGAATGGTCATGTCTCTAAGACATGCCTCTTTATTACTAACTAGCTAACCATTAGTTAATTAATTATTATTTATTATTATTATGTTTATATTTATATTTATTATTTTTGTATGAATTACATTCATAACATTGTCTCTCTCTTCAAGAAGCTTTGTCCTCAAAGCTTATTGAGAATATCTTCTCATCTCTGAACTTTAATCTTTGTTGATACAAGATGATATGATGCTCTAAGTGATGGACAAAATTGTCGTACTGAGAACGAATCGGACCATCCTAGATTAATCTTCTATGGAATCTTCTGATCTCTGGAAATTTGTGATGAATAGTTATCGTAGGACTAGATTATGCAAACTTCAGTATTCTTGGGAACATAAATTTGTTGTTTATGTTCTGAGTTCTGAGTGACACTGGTACGTAGATTGATTGGAAAGTTTGCTCTTGTGATTCGGATGTCGATAAATAGTTCTTCTGGTTGGACTTTCCCTTATCATGTTAGTGGTTGTTTCTTGATTTCCTTCATGCGTTGTTGTTGTTGAGTTGGCTACTGAATTATCATTTGGAATGTAGGTTTATCCTCTGCTTGAGTTACGATTTTGACTAGATCGGTATTTGTTTCTTTATCTTCAACTTAGACTGAAACAACTGGAGACCTTGATACTACTTCTTGAACTTCTTGAAGTTGTTCTAACTTGTCATTTAGTGATTTCTTGTCACTTTTAAGCTTATTTATTTGTGTAAGTGATGCTTGGTTATGATTCCTTAGACGTGAAAGTTCACCATTTTCAAAATCGTTGACTTTGTCCTTAGTATTTTTCTTTCTATCATTTAAATTTTTTATTTGCTCTAATAATTTTTAATTAAGAGTTTTTAGGCACAAATTTTATTTTTCTTTTTCTGATAAATTCTCCTTTAGTTCCTTATCAAAACATTCATTTTCTTGTTTTAGTCTTTGTTTTTTAACCTTGGACTTTTTTATCTGTGAAAGTAATTTCTCATTGTGGCCCCTTAGACAGCAAATTTCTTCATTGCTTTCTGTTGATTTTTCATGAAACTGATCTTTGAGATCTTTATATTTCTTTTCTAAAGCTTCATTCTTTTGTTGAAATTTTGCGTTCCTTTAATCTTTTTATTTGTGTCTGGGTATTACTTTGATATTCTTCCAAAGTAAACAACCTTCAACATTTTGGACAAGGTATTGTGTGAATTTTAAAAATCGACGAATATTGATCTTCTATTCGACAAAATGGACATCGAATCCAAAATGTAGAGTTATGTATGGAATCCATAGTTTCTTTGTTCATCTTCGAATTAGACTCCATTTGTTTTTTCTTCAAAAATGGACTTCTTTTGTGTTCCTTGATGAGCTTAGGGTTTAATGATAACCTCATTTTCTTTAGTGAATTTGAACACCTTTATGGATTCTAAAAAAAATCCCTAATTTTTATTTATTTATTTATTTATATCTTCTTTTTATAATTTTTTTGACTTTCTTTTTCTTTTTTTACTTTATTTTGTTTTTTTTATAAACTGCTTTTTATAAACCTTTTTTCTATATATCTTTATAATCCTTTTTTTCTTTTTTCTTTTTAAAAATTTACAACCCTTGTGAAACATGGTTGTTCACCTCTTTGGGGTATGATATGAAATATATGTCCAATTATGTGCCTTTGACTCGGTTAATTTTCTCCATGTAAAAAGTAAAATTTACCATTCACATAAAGAGATTTTGTATTCTTTTTGTTGTTTTTTTACCTTCAAAATACCATGGGCAATTACCATCGGTTGCTAAAACCACGAGCTTGTAAACCACTTAATGAAGAATCAAGATAATCTTATCTACTCTTCCTTCTCTTACATATAGTTTTAAAAATATTTGGAAAGATTCTACTTTGACTTTATCATGCACTTTTTATCAATAATATAGAACCTTTCTATATATATGAATGTTCTCCTTCAAAATTTACATCAGGCTATTTTTTTCACTAGAATCATTGAAATGTCAATGGCCAAAGGCCTTATTATTATTATTATTATTTTCTAATTAAACAATTTTTTATTTTTTTTTAACTCTTTTCTTTTATAATTGTTTTTCCAATTCCTTTTTTTAACTCTTTTTTTTAAGTGGCCAAGGGCTGACAGAAAATGGAGAAACTCCAACTCGTGTAGCGAAATGCTTTAGTTGTGACGACAAGTTGATGGCCAAAGGCCGGAATCTACCAACGTGGCTCTCATACCAATCTAACAAACAAAGTTTGTATACGCAACGGAGTAAGCTTCAAAATACTTCAAATACAAAGACATCCATTGTAGGACAGTAATTTTATATTGAATATTGTATAAAAGAAATAACATGAAATATGAGATTATTACAAATGAGAATGAAGCCCTGCTTATATACCCTAGGCAGGTGCCCTTTCATGAATGGTCAAGTCTCTAAGACATGCCTCTTCATTACTAACTAACTAACCATTAGTTAATTAATTAGTATTTATTATTTTTATATTTATATTTATTATTTTTATACAAATTATATTTGATATCACTTTTTGGGATTCAATTGCGTTAAGTAAGTCATTCATCTATGACCGTTTCCATGAGAGGTAGTCGTAACTGACTAATTTCTCATGATTTTTTAATGCTCACAAGGGTGAAGAAGTGGGATTGAAACTAGTGAAATGAATCACATAGCGTCAATCATCACTTCCAGGGTTTGCACCTGGTTACCAGGACTTCTCGAAAGGTCACCCATCCCAGATCGCCTCTGGCTCAAGTGCACTTAACTATGGAGTTTTCACCATAATCAAGCTCACTTAGCTTGCCACCCCATTTGCAAAACCTTAGCAAGTATTGTGCTTCATGAACCATTCAAGTAGAGTTCCCTTCACTCTTTTGTATTTAAGTATTGCGGGGTTTTCGAATGCATTATATTCATAACAAAAATATTTTGGCTGAATAAAGTCTAATGATAAAATTTTAAAAAAGGGCAAATTTTGGCTGGTCAACAGCCAGCAAACCGACATGTTAGATTTCCTTAAAACCCAGTAATTGATTTGCAATTTTAAAGTGTGCAACCAGATGTACAAACAATTTTTGTATTGGAAACTTCAATTACAAATACATTGAGTTTTCTAACTTAACATTGTAGAAAATTTGTGTCTTGTAGCCCCATCTGGTTTCAATTTATTTTGCACATCAAGTTTAATGGCCAAACTGTTGGAAAACCACTTCTAAACTCTGACAATTAACTTGTGAATATTAATGTTCTTCTTTAGTCTTAGTTGTGTCTTTAATCAAGCAATTATACATTTAGAAGTTCAATTATAAGAAGCCAGATCACAAAGCACAAGAGACGAGAGACAAATATTTATCCTGGGAAAACCCTCAAAAGAGGAAAACCCAGCAAACTTCTTCTTAGAGAATTCTTTAGATCAACATGAGAAATCAAAATCCAAGCAGCCCTCCGCAAGTGTTGAGTCCTTCAAAGTATTCAACAAGATATTTAACAAGATCATCAAAGAGAGGTTGATCCTCTCACTATGCTACTAAAGGACAAGACTTGGATTACACTGCTTCTGAAGCTTGACCTATAGAGATTTGGATAGATTGCAGGCTTTGGATTTCTAGTATAGAAACAAAAGACTTCGGATCATCATGAATCAGACTTCAGATCATCTCAAGTTGGCTCAGAGTCCTTCATTTATGCTTCAAATATACCTCTTATAAGTACGACACACTTTGTATGGCTTCAAGATAACCCTCAATAATAATTCGGACCTTTTCCACGGGAAAGCAGGGCTTGAATTTCTTCCTCTAGGCCTCAGCCTAGATGCACATTGCAAAAAAACAAGTACAGAGTTAAGTAGATCGGACTTCAGACCTTCTAAAGCAGCAGAGAACTCGGTTTATTCACCACAGAACTCAGACAAGTGTTACAGAAATCAGATTGTTTATTACAAACTTCAGACCTTCAACAATAGAGAGAACGAGGACATTCTTTACTTGATTATGTCCTTGTAAACTTCCTTTTCACCTTCACATGAGTGAACAGATATATCCCGTATGTATAAAACAAATGACCTTCAAGGAGAGTGAGTTATCGTCTGAGTGAACAGATATATCCCGTATGTATAAAACAAATGACCTTCAAGGAGAGTGAGTTATCGTCTTTTCTATAGTCCAATGGGGGTCTGAATGGGTGTACCAATATAGCAATCCGACTTGAACAGTTTGGCGGTTGACCAACACTTGTGGAGGTTATTTGTATTTTCATAACACATGATAATTTTTTCTCATTTTAATGTCATGAAATATGATTTTCAATACAAGCATGAAGAACATGCTAGGAACATAATAAATTTATTTTTCCAATTACAAAGATAATAATGACATTATGAAGACCAATCATAGCTGCACCCTCCAACACTCCCTCTTAGCTAGGGAGGTATTCATAATGACTTTCTAGATATTCTGTGTTGGGATATTTCTTTAAGAATAAGGTTACACACTTTACAGTCCCATTATCCAGGTTAGCATTTCTAACCAATGGTACTACAACATACAGGATCATGGTTCACGATCAAACAACTAGTTTTCATACATAGTCTAGGTGAAACTGCAAAGGCCTCATCCTAGGCCTAATACCAAACAAGCTCACTCTAGAGAGATCTGAGCATGATACTGGGAGGAACCTATGCATCTGAGTTGCCTCTGGAACTTTCTTCGCCCAAGGTAATAATGACAAGAGCTCTTTCTTCACAGCCAAGGCGCCAACCCAACAAACATGCTTCTCTAGGATTATAGATGCTATCTAGGCTACTGTCAAGACACCAATCCAAAAGACATGTTGATCTAGGGATCTAGGTACCATCTAAGCTATTGCCAAGGCATCAAACCAATTTAATATTGCACTGCAGGTAAGTCTCGCTGCCCATAAACCTCTACTACCTCAAAACCACAGAAAACATGTTGACCAAACTAATTAACACAAGGAGATGCTTCTTGGCCAAAACAAGTCTGAATTATTCCTAGAAAACATGTTGTAGCAGGGCAAAGAGAAAAAGGTGACTTAGTTAGGGTGGGATCACCTCTACTGAAACTAGTTAAGAGAAAAAGGGATCTTAAAACCCTTAGAGTTGTAGCTCAAAAGAAACAAAGATATTCCAATCCAAATCGATGATGAGAAAAATGATTCCATCTCTCCTTTATTTATAAATTCTTCATGGGGTTCCCTCTAATGTGAAGGGTTGCAAGGGCAGCCCCCAATTTGGGCTTTTTGCCCCAGCTACCCCAAAATTTAGCCAATGTTGCCCCAAACATTGGATAATTGAGTTTTCCCATTTATCAATGACTATAGCCTATGGGGTTGGATAGGCTACTTTGTCCTTCCATGGGCAATTAATCAATAGGGGACATTACATATGCTTGATGATTTTACATTTTTAAAGTCAATATTTAAGTTTCCAACCATAAATAAATCACATATTAAATCATCGAGGCACATGGCCTAGAAGGATACACTCCCAATCCATAGGAAAACAATTTCCAGCTTGCTGGAAATTGAATTTCGCTGTTGTTACAAGTTGGCAAATGGGTTTGAAGGATTCAATTAATATCTTCTAACCTCCCCACCCCTATATCTATGATCTAGGAGTGCTTTGGAACTCACTAGGTGGCTAATTTAGGCCTAATAGCTTGTTGTCCTTGTGCCTTTACGCAGACTTTGCAATTTGATTTTACAGGATAGCAAGTTGTTTTGACCCATAGATTCTAAACCAACAGTCCAAACAAAAAACTAATAATATATTTTGTTAGGATAATTTCTGAACACCAAAATTGTTTAGCATTATGTTTCATAGTTATATCCAAAAATTGCTAGACAATCCCACAAAGTAACAACAAATTAAAGCTGAAGATTCGTACTTCCATTGGGAGGATGGTGTTCCTTTGCAGTCTCCCTCTAAAGCTAGACTCCCTCTGAGCCGACACAAGCTCCACTGGCTCACTCTGCTTTCCCTCCCGAAAGTGTTGCTATTGATCGTGTGTCCTTCCAAAGTCAGTCTCGAGCTGCAATCGAACACTGGGTCTAATCCACTCTAGACCGTCACAACTCAACTCTACATGAGTCCTCATCCTCTTGGGTCAAATACCTCATGTGCACATGGCTCCTCTACAAGATGCACAACTCCACAACCCAATGAAGATACTAACTCACGGTCAACCTGCCATCCACATGGAGCTATCTCATCCATGCCAAAGCACCCTCTCTACTGAACCTTCTACTCCATGTGTAGCAGTTTCATAGCTCCCTCTTAAGTTGCTTCCTGTGCACACTCAAATCCAACTATCCTTCAAAGTAGCTCTGATACCATGTTAAAATTTCCCTTGCACTCCAAGTCTGGTCTATGTCTAGACTAGAACACAAAACACTAAAGATACTCAACTACGAAGCACTTTACACAGTGGAATATATCATCAGTGAAATCAACAACAATACACAAGTTTTATGGCCCAAAATCTCGTTTCTCATTAGTCCATCGATAAAAATAACATTAGGGCTCATGTACCAAGGATCATGGCCCTTCAAAATGTTGAGAAATCTAGGGCATCAGGATTAAGTGATTTCTTTTCTATTAGTAACTACTTGTGAATGTTTTTTACTTTCTCAGATTAGGCTCTTCCTTTATTTAGATTATTAGTGTTCTTTTTTATCAAACAACTTACCAATGCATAAACCATAAAGAGACAAGAGACGCAAAATATAGGCCATCAGCCAGGGCCAAAACCTCTCCTTCTTGAGAGGAAAGCCCTAATAAATTCTTCTTATGAAGATTCCAATTGACGAATACCAAAACCAAAACCCTTGAACTATTTGCCACTCCAAGACCAAGAAACAAGTTCCCTTTATGAGATCCTTAGTCAACGATAGTCAACCTTCGGTTTCTTCCTTCCTCTCGGCTCCTCTTCAAGTTCAGCTTTCTGCTTCAAACTTTCGACCTCCTTGAATTAGGTCTACAATTGTTGACACTAATTCAAAAACCCTAATTCATTCACAAGACATTCCCTTTATGACTTGATTCCCTTCGCTTTAGAGGGAGTTGCTTTCCTTGGTAACTTGGCTAGTGATACACCCTTGTCTTCTCTTGATTTGACCTTCTTACGATCCTACAATACTTCAGCCTTTTTCTGCAGCAGAAACAGACCTTTATCTTTGCATGTGTGAGTAAAGGTTAACCCTAAAATGGACCCAAACAGTCCTCGCTCTTCCCTCCTTCCTTTCGCTGGCTATAAGACTTCTTTCCAAGTGATTCTCGCACTTCCTTACACTTCAAACCTTGACCGAAAATCGCTGCCTGAAATGATGTCGAGTTGCCCTATAAATAGTTGTTTCCTCAACGAAATAAGCCAACTTGACAGCAAGTTGGGCTGACATGTCATTTGAAGATGTATTGTTATTCTTTTTGAAGCCGACTTAAAGGGATTCACAAGACATTCCCTTTATAACTCGATTCCCTTCACTTTAGAGGGAGTTCCTTTCCTTGGTAACTCAACTAGTGATACACCTGTGTCTTCCCTTGATTTGACCTTCTTACGATCCTACAATACTTCAGCCTTTTTCTGCAATAGAAACAGACCTTTATCTTTGCATGTGTGAGTGAAGGTTAACCCTAAAACAGACCCAAACAATCCTCGCTCTTCCCTCCTTCCTTTCACTGGCTATAAGACTTCTTTCCAAGTGATTCTCGCACTTCCTTACACTTCAGACCTTGACTGAAAATCTTTGCCTGAAATGATGTCGAGTTGCCCTATAAATAGTTGTTTCCTCATCAAAATAAGCCGTCTTGACAGCAAGTTGGGCCGACATGTCATTTGAAGATGTATTGTTATTCTTCTTGAAGCCGACTTGAAGGGAGATGCTTGTACTTGTCTTGGAGGGCTATTTGACACTTTCATTGACTCTTATACAAATGTAGCATGCCCAAGAAGGGTCCTTCATACATGACATTGATTCTCTTTAACTTTATGACCAATCCTAAGGGCTCACAATGGGAGTCATTACTAAAAATAAAATTCCTTGCTCATGAAACCCATGAGACAAGCATCACAAAAATAATTTTATTTTTCTTTACATCAATTACATAAAATCACATTTGCATGTCATTATGAAGACCGAACCTAGTTAGACTTTTCAACACTCCCTCTTAAAGAGGGAGATATCCATAATGGTACTTGGTCATTCTCAATCTGAAGAATTTCTCATAAGAAGAGTCGGATTGGTAACCCCATTCGTATAGCATCATATCAACCAGCATTGTCACATAGCAAGGCCTTGACTAATAGCTCTATCTCTCCATGAGATCTGAGCACAATGTTGGCGAGACCAATAATGTATAGACACCCTCATCATTGTCTCTCTCGGAACATACCCCACCCGAGTTCTCAAGGTGTGTTCCACCAGGACTATTCTCATCTTGGATTCCCAGTCCTCAAAGTATATCGGTCCTCTATGACTACTCTTATCTTGGACGCCCTAACACATCCACAAAGAGCATCGAATGCTAGATGTTTACCCAATGCTCCATTCTGTCTTCCCAAGTGAAGACAAGAATGATGTGTCTATCTCTCCCTCTTAATTAGGGAGGACATATCTATTATAATAAAGGAATGTACTCATTCCTACGGAAGGAATGTACCTAAGCACCCTCTTGGCTTAGGAATTTTGCTTCCAAGTTTCTACCAAGTAAGAAACTTGTTTCCAGGCTCCCTCTTAATTAGGGACCTACAACAGCTCCTTAGGTGGAGATGATGGGACAACCAGTTGCCTGAAGAGCTCCTCCTCACGATGTCATGAACGTCTTTTCGTTATATAGGAGTCTTCATGTTTGGGACTTCTTCATAGGGCACAGACCATCCATCACTTTCATTTATGAGCCAGTCATGTCATCATCGAAAAAGTGATCCTTTAGTCCATATCTGGCCTTCCTTCATGCCATGTTGCCTTCTTCATGCCATGTATCCATAAGGATCTTTCATCCTACATGGGCATCAATGGTGGAATATATCCATAAATCTTCCCTCAGCAACCCTGCATAAGCCCATCCAGATATTTGTTCAAAAAATAAGAAATGAACATATAAATCAAAATTACCTTTGTGATGGTCTTTCGTCATGACATCTTCTAGTTTGCATCAGCGTCCTACATACATATTGACACATCTCCCAAAGATGTATATATTGTCAAGGGTCTCTTTCTTTTTCCGGATTCCATTAGAATCTTCATATCATGGAGATATCCTAGTCAAATATTCTTGGTCTATGGATGTTGATAGCCTTTTTCCATGGTTGCATATCCCACGATCTCTTCCTTTCTTCACACATTTTATTCCCAGGAACTTCCAATCAGAGTTCCTCAATTATAGTCAACCAACTCATATTACATATGAGGACATATTATGTTGATTTTTACTAGTGAATGTGTGACCCATGCATTTCTACATTCCTTCGAAGGAGGAGATCCGCCCTTTGATTATGCTCTCAATATAGAGCATTGATGCATGTTATCTGCAACCATATGACATGCCTCTTCAATATACACTGTAAGCATACATACCTCATTTTCCTTTGGGTCATCCAAACTTCCTGTAGCAGCTCCCTTGATTGAAAAAGCTTCAGTCCATTGCTCTACCTCTTTTATGTCATCATCATACCATCGTCACATGAATTCCACAAGTTTGGAATTCTTGATGAAACACTTGCTTCCCCTCATGGTCGGTTAACCTTTCAATGAAGATTCCATCAAATAATCTTGAGGATCTGAAGTATCCCCAACAACAGATGTTTCCTTTTGACAGATGTATGATGAACCTTGTACTAGATGACCTTGCCACTTATGTTTTCAATGAGATTCCCAAGAGTTATATCCTTGACTTCCATAGATTCTAACCATCTTTCATGCTTCTCTATGATGATGTCCTGAGTTCTTGCTTTTAATGCTTCTATGATTCCTTGATGCATCCCATTATTTTACTTAGTGAATCATGATAACCATATCTTACAACAGAAGACTTAGGAACTTGAAAAGAACTTATGTGAGGAAGACTATCTCAGTAATAGAGATCTCTTACTTCCTCTTTCTTGGACTTCTTCTTTTCAGCTTCCTCTACTTCTTTGGTGATATGAGCTTCTTCTCTTCCTCTTTTGTTATTGTCCTTCTTGGTCTTAGGACAATCTCTTTTGTAGTTGCCATATTCTTGACACCCATAGCACTGGATCTTAGCCATGTCCCTTTTCTTTTTCCGAGAATCAGACTTCCTAGACTTGATTTTTCTCACCTACTCCCACATCAGATTTGGCCTTTAGAGTAGATTCTTCAATCTTGCACAGTGACCATAGATCCTGGAATGGAGCAGCTTCTTTCTTCCTATAAATACTTGAAGTAAAGTTAACCCACTCTTCCAGTAGTGCATTTAATACAACTCTAGTCCTTTCTCTATCAGACATGACTTCTCCTTGATCTTGTTGTTGATCCCGGATTTCAGATATTCTCATAAAGTATGAGGCTATTCCATCTTCCCTTGACATCTTCAACTTGTAGAGTTATTGCCTTAATGAGATGACTTCTCCAAGAGTGCTTACGGAATACAACTCTACCAGTTTATCATAGATTTCTTTTGAAGTTTCAAGTTTGGATACATATGGGATGAGGGAATCCTTGATAGATTCAATGAGAATCCTTTGAGCCCTAACTTTCCCTTTCATATACTTTGCAAGAGCTTCAGCATCTTCCTTTCTTGGTTTAGTGATAGATCCTTTGACATGTTCCATAACCTCATTTTCAATGAGATTGAGATATGTCTTTTTCTTCCATGCAAGACAGTTTGAAGCCCCAACCAATTTGTTGTTTTCCTTGCAAAAAGACAGTTTGACAGATTCAAATGTGGACATAAATATACTTACTTGATAGAATGCTCCATATTCTTGTTGCTTCCTTGATGTTGATGATGATATAGAGGATAGAAAACTTCTCCTTGATGAAGATAGTTTTCTTTAATAATGATCCTTGATCACACAGAGAGGGAGATCCCTTGGATCTTTTGATGATGATGATGTCTTCAATGGTAGGGATCTTGCTTGAGAGAGATCGCCTTAGAGTCTTAGTGACAACGCCTTTTGATCTAGCTTCCTTCGGATGAATAGTCTTCAAAACACTTCAACTTGATTCGTAGATCTTTTCAACTTGAGTAGATGTAGGGTTTTGGCCTTATTTTCTTGATGATGATCCCAATACTTCTTTGTAGACTTCTTTGATCGAGGGTTTTTCTTTGTAGATCCTAACTTCAAGATGATCTTCACTTTGATGCCTTCACTGAGATTTGATCCTTGAGTGTCCCTTGATAAGATGCCCTTCCTTGACTTAGTCACCTTAGCTCTGATACCATGTTGAGAAATCTAGGGCATCGGGATTAAGCAACTTCTCTTCTGTTCGTAACTGCTTGCGAATGCTTTCTACTTTCTTAGATTAGGATCTTCCTTTATTTAGATTATTAGTGTTCTTTTTTATCAAATAGCTTACCAATGCATAAACCATAAAGAGACGAGACACAAAATATAGGCTATCAGCCAAGGCCAAAACCTCTCCTTCTTGAGAGGAAAACCCGAACAAATTCTTCTTCTTATAGAGATTCCAATTGACGAATACCAAGACCAAAACCCTTGACATATTTGCCACTCCAAGACCAAGACACAAGTTCCCTTGATGAGAT
Source organism: Pinus taeda (assembly GCA_000404065.3). NCBI lineage: Eukaryota > Viridiplantae > Streptophyta > Pinopsida > Pinales > Pinaceae > Pinus > Pinus taeda. The sequence continues at coordinate 81,250 of APFE030712585.1, forward strand.
CCTTAGTCAATGATAGTCAACCTTCTGCTTCTTCCTTCCTCTCGATTCCTCTTCAGCTTCGGCTTTCTGCTTTAGACTTTCGACCTCCTTGAATTAGGTCTGCAATTGTTAAACGTAATTCATTCACAAGGCCTTCCCTTTATAACTTGATTCTCTTCGCTTTAGAGGGAGTTACTTTCCTTGGTAACTCGATTAGTGATACACCCTTGTCTTCTCTTAATTTGACCTTCTTACGGACTTCAACCTTTTTCTGCAATAGAAACAGTCCTTTATCTTTGCATGTGCGAGTGAAGGTTAACCCTAAAACACACCCAAACAGTCCTTGCTCTTCCATCCTTCATTTCACTGGCTATAAGACTTCTTTCCAAGTGATTCTCGCACTTCCTTACACTTTAGACCTTGACAGAAAATCTTTGCCTAAAATGATGCTGAGATGCCCTATAAATAGTTGTTTCCTCATCAAAATACGATGACTTGATAGCAAGCTGGGCCGACGTGTCATTTGGAGAGGTATTGGTATTCTTCTTGAAAATGACTTGAAGGGAGATGCTTGTGCTTGTCTTGGAGGGTTATTTGACACTTCCATTGACTCTTATACAAATGTAACATACCCAAGAAGGGTCCTTCATACATGACATTGATTCTCTTTGAATTTATGACCAATCCTAAGGGCTCACAATGGGAGCCATTACTAAAAATAAAATTCCTTGCTCATAAACCCATGAGACAAGCATTACAAAAATAAATTTATTTTTCTTGACATCAATTACATAAAATCACATTTACATATGTCATTATGAAGATGAACCTAGTTACACTTTTCAACACAAAAACCCTAATACGAATACTAGTATACACAATATACAATAAAATACAACTAGGGCTTGAGGTCTAATCCTTCAAACCCTCGTCTTCCCATAAATACATAGACAAAATAGCTCGACTTACTTATTGGTTGACACTCCTTAGAATCAAGCCTTTCACTCCTCTTGTCCATTGTTCCTAGTTGTCCTTTGCCTCTAATCTTCACACAGTGATCAATTACCTTTAGATCATTATCAATCTTGTTGCCCTCATAGTAGACTTCAGGATCATCTCCTCAAATCTGGGCTTATTCTTTAGCCCACTCACACATCATCCTGAAGCACTTAGGCTTTCTGATCATAGGATTGAGGCTTCTCGGTTGCCTTCACTGTCTGCAACCTAACCTCAGAACAACTGTGGCCCCTTCAGATCACCTTGGCTAACATCCTCGAGGCCTCGACCCTCTAGATCTACCTGATATGACCCTTTGCGCCCTAACTAGCCTATTTGTGCCCTCAGTCAGGTCTTCTTGCCTTCAAATGTCCTATAAAACTCAGAACAAACCCTCTGATTACAGACCTTGACCAACCTTCCTAAGCACAGATTTGCCCTCGACCTTTCTGTCCAAGCCTTTTGTTACTGTTACAGCAGCCCTTAACCTCTCATCCAACCCTCTTCTAGCTATGGCTACTTTTGTCCTCCCTCTGTTCTACCCTTGGTCTGTTATAGCCAGCTTTGTCCAACACTTTTCCTTACTCCTAGGGCTAAAACACATGCGGTTGGCCCTTTATATCTCTACAACTGCCAACGATGGGACAAACTTGCGGTTGGGCTTACTAAGCCACAAACAGGGCCCAACCTAAGAAAACAAGTTCTTGACCCCTCTTCCCACCTTTGCTAGGGTTCTGCACCTCCAAATCAGTGAGAGATTTGCTCCAACCAAACTTGGCTCACTCTTGCTTAGCAGATCCTCAGCTCAACATCTTGGATGGACTTATGTACTTGCTCTTGTAGCTTCTCTTGGGCAAATCTCGACCTCCATGAACACTCGGCCCTCTCTAGGGTTCTTTCACTCCACATGGTTATCCTTGCCAATATGTTTAGGCCTCTCCTTTGGCCTCTTATTTATACTTTTGTGTGACTAATCTTGGGGGTTTTCCTTGTCCATCAAGAAACCCCTATTTTACCACTCAACAACAAATTAGATTAAACAATTAATTAACTTGGGTCTCAAGCCCACAACTTTAGGTCAAAACCCCAATCATTTGGGTAACTTGCCCAACCAACTTACTTTTGGTGGGTTTTCACCACTCGGAAATACCTTCTGAGCTACATAAATTCCAACACTTTTGTGGTCATTCGTCGAACATCAATACAATCATTTATTATATCTTATTTCTGGTTCATCTCTTTTGCAAAAATATATAGTATATGAACATATTTCTTGTAATATATCGGTTTGATGACCGGCTAAGTGTTTGTTGAAGAGATCACCATAGGTTTTCTTATGATCTCAACATTGAACTTGCACAATCCATGGGTCTTTTGCCCTCCAACTACACCTGTAACATCTCTCTTGTTTATCTAGCAAAGATCTAGAAGTGCTCTTGAAACTCGGCCTTGAAACTCGGCCTTTTTACAGACTAAAAAATCTTCTCATCAACTTCACTTCTATTTTCTTAAAGGAAAAGAGAGCACACAGCACCAGCAAAGCTCAACTAAAGCTCTAATACAATTTGTTGCAACCTAAATACCAAATGAGATGGTGTTGAGTCTAGGGTATAGCAAATAGGAGATTTATCTTCTAGAGATAATTGTTTTTGAATGCTTTTTATTTAGTAGATTAGGATCTTTTCTTTACTTAGATTATTATTGTGTTCTCCTTCATCAAACAGTTACCAATGCATAAAACAATAACAAGATAAGAGACACAGAATGTAGGTGATCAGCCAAGGCCAAAACCTCTCCCACTTGAGAGGAAAACCCAAACGAATTATTCTTCTTATAGAGACTTCAATTGACGAATACCAAGACCAAGACCCTTCACCTATTTGCCTCTCCAAGACCAAGGCACAAAGCTTCCTCTTCTTCTTTGAGTCAACAATAGTCAAACTCCTTGTTTCTTCCTCCTTCTCGGCTATCTTGAACTATTTCGATTCCTTGCTTCAATACTGCAATTCTCGGCCTTATTTCAAAAACATTAGTTGCAACACCTTGTTACTACTTTGCTTGAATAGGGATACTTCCTTCTACACTTCAGCTTGATGGTTGCAATGTCTACTCCTTGACTCAGCTTCTAGAGTGAACTTACCAACCTCGGCCCTTGCTTGTAGCAGACAATGATACTCTCGGCCTTTCTTGCAGCAGATGATGCCTCTCTTCTTCGCACGTGTGACAAGAAATAGCCCTAAAACAAATCCAAAGTAACACCAAAGACTTTGCTCTTCCTGCCCTTCTCTTCATTGGTCATGAGGCTCCTTTACAAGTGTTTTTCGCACTCCTTATTGCAAACTTGCTTGACCGAATTCTTTTATGTTCAAATGAGAGAGCGCTGCCTATTTATAATGCTTCGTCCATCAAATAAGTCGACTTGAGTTGTGGGTGAGTCGACATCTCCTTTGGTGTAGTTTCATTATTTCATTTAAGGTCGACTTGTTGGAGGTGGTTTTGCTTGGTCTTAGAGGGCCTTTTTACTCTTTTAATAACTCATACAAATATGTAACATGTTGATTTGGGGTAGTATCGGATGTGCTCTAGTCATGAAAATTGGTGGAGAGGCTAAAGCACATGAGATCCCCAAGACCCAGAAATGGTTTGTGCGGATTCTAACCGCTTTGGGAGATATTAAAATAATTAATATTTTTAATTGAGTTCCTACGTCTAAACTTGGGAAAAATAAAATATTAATGGGTGTTAATATAAAACTGGGTTAGAAGGTTCCAAAACTCATGGATCAAGCCAAATCTAATCTTAACCGTTAATTAGAGATTTAATCTCGGTCATTGAAGGACCAACAGGAAAAGTATAAGAAGAGGCTTGAGGGTCAGTTGGAGAACACACTAGAGTGATCAGTGATTCAATTTGCTAGAGCGGGGTTGCTAAGCAAAGTCGAATCAATGATCAGCACCGAAGGGCAGTGAGTACTAGACAGAGAGGCAAAGATAGTGCCCAGAGACCAGCGCAGAGGCAAAGAGCAAGAAGCAGCAAGAGGTTGACGCAGTGCTTCAGAGTTGCTCGAGAGGGTTTCGTGGGACAGGTTTTTTGAATCCCTGTTTCTGAATAGAGAGGTATTACTGCCGGTTGTTTTTCTCTGTCAAGTGACCCAGTTTGAAACCCAGTTGTACTCAAGGAAATACTGCATAATAATAAACCCTCAGAATAGTTGCACCGGTTTTCCCGCATTGGGTTTTTCCAGGGACATTTGTCCAAAAATAACGGCATCACTTATGTGTTTGTTTTCTTTCAGCTGATGATCTGTAGATGTTGAGACTGTATTGTGTTTATTTCGTTATTTATATGTTTTAAATAACTTTGTTCGAGTTTAGAAAAGTAGAAGAAATAAACCAGAAGAATACAAATTAAATTTCTAATGGATAGACTTAGAAATTTCAACATGGTATCAGAGCATGGTTGTAGATCATAGGAGAGCTGAATGCATCAGTTAAGCAGAGCATTTACAGCAGAATCAGCTTTCCCAAGTGATAGAAGCTAATCCTCACAGAAGCGACAGAAAAAGGGTTAACACAAAGGGGCTGCGTCATCAGTCTAGGCCAGCACAGAGGCTGAGGAGGGCAGAGAGAGGCTCACACAGAGACCAAGAGGGTTAACGCAGTTGGCTGAGGGAGTTGTTTTGCCAGTGTTGGGATTGTGCAAAGCCTAGGGGCTCAATCCTTCATGTTGGGGCATAGGAAGCTGTGGGCAGTTTATGGCAGCGACGCTGATGGGGTACTGTGGGTAGAACAGTACCTAACAGAGCAAAACCAAGGTAAAGGGAGCTACTACCGAGGCAGATTTCTAGCAAATGAATCCGGATCAGCGTTGCGGGTGCACAGAAGATCGGAGAGGTGCAACTTAGCGATTGGCAGAAGGATTTCCGGAAGGGGAATAGGGACTCAGAGGGAGTCTAGCAAAGAACTTCCAGGCGGGAAGTAGAGAGACTCAGCAGGAGTTGAAAGGAGAACTTCTAGAGGGAATTAGAGAGACTCGGAGGAGTCGATGAGAAGAGTAGAGAGATGGCCATGAATGGGCTGACGGATCAGGACAGGCTAGACAAGGCGTCCAACTTTGTGGTCTGGAAGGCCAAGATCTTGTCCATTCTAGATAGATATCACATCAAGGCCTTCGCCTTGAAAACTATGGCAATCCCAGTTGACCCGGCTGAAAATGAAAAGTTCGAGGAGTCAATGGCCAAGGCGAAGTGCATCATCCTTGATGGGGTCAAAGATCATGTGGTCCAAAATATTGCCGAGAAGGAGACAGCAAAGGAAATGTGGGACGCCCTGAAGAAATTGTACCAGCATACTTCCGTGCAGAGGATGATGTTACTTGAGAATCATTTGCGGTCATACCAAATGCAGAAAGGGGAGCAGATAGATCACTTCCTCGATCGGTTGAAGGAGATCTGGGACCAACTGACTTCCATAGGGACCACACCAGATAAGGAGATGTTGGTGAGGACCGCACTTAATGCAGACTCCGAAGAATGGGAGACATTTGTCCAGAGCATACTGGGCAGGGCGGATCTTCCAGATCGGGAAGAATTGTGAGCGGCTGTTCACCAAGAGGAGATCAAGTGGTTGAGTAAAACAGGAAGTAGCGACAAAGGAGTCAGGGTCAAGAAGGAAGAGGAAGAGGATGCAACTCTGGCATCTGCGAGATAGCAGGAGAAGAGGAAGAAGAAGGACCTCTCCAAGGTCAAGTGCTTCCACTATTGGGAACTGGGTCATTATTCGAACCAGTGTCTAAGGAAGAAGAACAAGGGAGAGGCATCTGACTCTAAGGCAGCGCCAGCAAAGGCGAAGGAGGTCGAGGAAGATGACGATTGTGCCATGAGTTCTCATGTACCTCTAGAGAAGAGGTGGGGAGACATCAGGTTGTAGTCAGGAGGACTACAGGCGATGAGGGGCAGGATCCTTGAGGTACCCAACCTCTTGGATTATACCTTGCTACGGGAGCCCCAAAGAGAGAGTAGCAAGACTAGCAGATGTCAGCAGAGACAGATGCAAATGAAGCGGCAGAGAGTGCTACAGTGTAGGAGTCCCCAAGCAGCACGAGGCTAGCAGGCTGCAATAGTGCGACAGGCACGAGAGTGTTGCAACAGTGTGGGATGGCACAGAGAGGTTTGAAGTGGTGCGAGATGCAAGGAGTTGTTGCAATAGCGTAGAGGTCAGCAGAGGGAGCTTCAACATCGGGAACGTTTCTAGCCTGACAGGGATGTCAGAAGTTGGGTGGATCAATTACTTACTTCTCAGTAACTGAGTTGCAGTGCAGTAGCAATATGCAGTAGCACAATGCAGCATGATGAGAGGGGGTTGCAGTGCAGATACATTGTTTAGAGAAAGGACAAGCAGCAACACAGATGCAGAGGGAGTTGTCGTACGAATGCAGCAATGGCAGTGGAAGGGCCATGGGCAGCAGTACAGGATGCAGCAGTGCAGAGGATGTTGGGAACATCAGCACAGGGACTAATGGCAGATAATCAGTGTGATACTCAGTGAGGAGTATTACTAGAGCACAGTCCTCGCTAAGAGGGAGTGTTGATTTGGGTAGCACCAGATGTGTTCTAGCCATGAAAATTGGTGGAGAGGCTAACGCACATGAGATCTCCAAGACCCAGAAATGGTTTGGGTAGATTCTAACCGATTTAGGAGATATTAAAATAATTAATATTTCTAATAGAGTTCCTAAGTTTAAACTCGGGAAAAATAAAATACTAATGGGTATTAAATTAAAACTAGGTTAGAAGGTTCCAAAAGTCATGGATCAAGCCAAATCTAATCTTTGTCGTTGATTAGAGATTTAATCTCAGCCGTTGAAGGACCAATAGGAAAAGTATAAGAGAAGGCTTGAGGGTCAGTTGGAGAACACACCAGAGTGATCAGTCATTCGATTTGTTAGAGCAAGATTGTTAAGCAAAGTCGAATCAGTGATAAGCAGTGAGTATTGGACAGAGAGGTAGAGATAGTGCCAAGAGACCAGCGCAGAGGCAGAGAGCGAGAAGCAGCAAGAGGCTGACACAGTGCTTCAGAGTTGCTAGAGAGGGTTTCGTGGGACAGGTTTTTTGAATACCTGTTTCTGAATAGAGAGGTATTACTGCCGGTTGTTTTTCTCTATCGAGTGAGCCAGTTTGGCACCCAGTTGTACTCAAGGAAATATTGCATAATAATAAACCCTCAGAATAGTTGCATCAATTTTCCCGCATTGGGTTTTTCCAAGGACATTTGTCCAAAAATAACGATGTCACTTGTGTGTTTGTTTTCTTTCAACTGATGATTTGTAGATGTTGAGACTATATTGTGTTTATTTCGTTATTTATATGTTTTAAATAACTTGTTCGAATTTAAACAAGTAGAAGAAATAAACCAGAAAAATACAAATTGAATTTCTAACAGATAGATTCAACATAACATGCCCAAGAAGGGTCCTTCATATATGACATTGACTCAATTTGACTTTATGACCAATCCTAAGGGTTCAATGGGAGCCATAACTTAAAATAAAATTCCTTGCTCATGAAACCCATGAGACAAGCATTACAATAATAATTTTATTTTTCTTCTTTACATTAAATATATAAATTCACAATTACACATGTCATTATGAAGATTGAACCTAGTTACACTTTTTCAACACTCCCTCTTAACTAGGGAGGTATTCATAATCCATACAAAGTACTTGGACATTCTCAATCTGAAGAATTCTCATAAAAAGAGTCGGATTGGTAACCCATTCGTATAGCATCACATCAACCAGCGTTGTCACATAGCAAGGCCTTGACTAACAGCTCTTATCTCTCCACAAGATCAAAGCACAATGCTGGCGAGACCAATGATGTATAGACACCCTCATCATTGTTTCTCTCGAAACATACCCCACACGGGTTCTCAAGGTGTGTTCCACCGAGACTATTCTTATCTTGGATTCCTAGTCCTCAAAGAATATCGGCCCTCTACGACTACTCTTATCTTGGATGCCCTAACTCATCCTCAAAGAGTATTAGATGCCAGATGTTTACCCAATCCCCCATTTGTCTTCCCAAGTGAAGACAAGAATGATGTGTCTATCTCTCTCCTCATGGCCATTACCAAGACTTACGGTTGTTAGTCCTGGTCTAGTGCATGACACATGAGGAAGAGAACCACAACTGTCACTCCCTCCTAGCCAGGGATGACCAACCCATTCCATAAAGGAATGTACCTAAGCTCCCTCTTAAATAAGGACTTGACCAAGCTCCCTCTTGACCAGGGACTTGTCTCCAACAGCTCTCTAGGTGGAGATCATGGGACAACCAGCTGCTTGTAGAACTCCTTCCTTTGATGTCATGAATCTTCTTCTTTGTCAAGGAGTCTACATTTTACGGGACTTCTTCGTAGGGCACATACCATCCATCACTTTCATCATGAGTTAGTCATGTCTTTATTCCTTTCATTGGAAAGTGATCCATCAATTCATATTTGGCCTTCCTTCATGCCATGTTGCCTTCTTCATGCCATGTTTCCTTAAGGATCTTTTAACCTACTTCATGGATATTAGTGGTGGAAGATATCCATAGCTCTTCCCTTGGCAGCCCTGCATCAGCCCATCCAAATATTATCCAAAAATAACAAATGAATCATTAAATTACCTTTGTGATGGTCTTTCATCGTGACATCTTCTAATTTGTATCAACATCTTGAATACATATTGACACATCTCCAAAAGATATATATATATTATCAAGGGTCTCTTTCATTTTCAAACTTCATCAGAGTCTTCATCTCTTTCATGGAGATATCCTAGTCAAATATTTCATTCCTCGGATGTTGATGCCTTTCTCCATAGTTGCATATTTCACAATCTCCTCCTTTCTTTCTTCACACATTTTTCATTCCCAGGAACTTCCAATCACAGTTCCTCCAATCATTGTCAACCACCTCATATTTCATATGAGGACATATTATGTTGATTTCATCTTGTCAATGTGTGACCCATACCTTCTTGCATCCTTTCAAAGGAGGAGATCCTTTCTTTTGATCATGCTCTCAAGATAGAGCATTTATCCATGTTATCTGCAACCATATGACATGACTCTAAAATATCGAATATAAGCATACATACCTCATTTTTCTTCAGGTCATCTTAGACTTCCTTTCAGCAGTTTCCTTGATTGAAAGAACTTCAATCCCTTGATTTGCTTCACCTCTTTTGATATCATACCATCATCCCATGAATTCCACAACTTGGAATTCCTGATGAAACGCTTGCTTCCCCTCTAGATCGATGAAGATTCCATCCGAGCATTTTGAGGATCTTTAGTATTCCCATCCAACAGATGTTTCTTTTTTATGTATGATGAGATGGAATTCTTGATGAAACGCTTGCTTCCCCTCTAGATCGAGAATATTCCATCAGAGAATTTTGAGGATCTTGAATATCCCCATCCAACAGATGTTTCTTTTTGATGTATGATGAGCCTTGTCCTGGATCACTTTTTCCCTTTTTCCGGTAAGTGCCACTTATGCTTTTGATGAGGTCACCAAGAGCTATATCCTTCCATAGCAAACTGCCATGGACTTCAATTTCAACCATCTTTCATGCTTCTCTATGATGATGTCACGAACTCTTGCTTTCAACACTTCTAGATGCCATGATGCATCCCATCATTTTTCTTAGTGAATCATGGTAGCCATATCTTACAACATAAGACTTGAGAACAGGAACTTGAAAAGAACTTAGGTGAGGAAGACTATCTCAGTCATAGTAGAGATCTCTTACTTCCTCTTTCTTGGATTTATTATTTTTAACTTCCTCCACTTCTTCGATGATATGGGATTCTTCTCTTCCTCTTTTGTTATTGTCCTTTTTGAGTTTAAGACAATCTCTCTTATAATGCCCATATTTTTGACATCCATAGCATTGAATCTTAGCCATGTTCTTCTTCTTTTTCGAGGGACCAAACTTTACAAATTTTCCTTTTCTTTTTGTCATTGTGACATATGCTTGATTTTTCTCACCTGATCCCACATCAGTCTTTGCCTTCAATCTAGTTTCTTCAATTTTGCATAGAGACCATAGATCCTGGAATGGAGTAGCTTCTTTCTTCCCATAGATGCTTGAAGTAAAGTTGCCCCACTCCTCTGGTAGCGCATTTAGTACTATAGTGGTCATCTCCTTGTCAAACATTACTTCACCCAAAACTCGAAGTTGATCCCTTATTTCAGATATCCTCATGAAGTATGAGGCTATCCCTTCTTTTGATATCTTCATCCTATAGAGTTCTTGCCTTAGAGAGATAACTTCTCCTGCAGTGAATACAGAATATAACTCTACCAATTTGTCATATATTTCTTTTGAAGTGTCGAGTTTAGATACATATGGAATGAGGGGATTTTTGATGGATCCTATGAGAATCCTTTGAGCCCTCACTTCCCCTTTCATAAACTTTGCAAGTGCTTGAGCATCTTCTTTCGTTGGTTTGGTGATAGATCCTTTGACATGTTCCATAACCTCATTTCCGATGAGATTCAGATCTGTCCTCTCCTTCCATGCAAGATTGTTTGAAGCCCCAACCAATTTGTTACTTTCCTTGCAAAAAGACATTTGACAAATTTAGATGTAGACATAAATATACTTACTTGTGAAGATGCTTCTTCCACTTGTTGCCTCCTTGATCTTGATGATGAGATAGATAATAGAAAACTTCTTGATGAAGATAGTTCTCTTCAAGAGTGATCCTTGACTTCACAGGGAGAGAGATCACCTTAGACCTTTGATGATGATGACTTCTTGATGATGTCTTGATGCTTCTTGGATGATCTTCTTCAAGGATGAATTCTTTACTTCAATGAGAGGGAGATTTGCCTTTTGACGATGATGACAACATCTTTGATCTTGCTTCCTCTGAATGAGTAGTCTTCATGATACTTCAACTCAAGGTTTTTAAAGTTATGATTGAGTGTGGATCCCAAGAATGCTTCTTCGATTGAACTAGGGTTTTGACTTTCTTCAAGATAATAATGTGATCTTTGTCCTTGAAGTGCTTCTCTTGGATGAATAGATTTCAAGTTGCTTGGATTTTTAGATCTCTTCAACTTGAGTATATGTAGGGTCTTGGCCTTCTTTTCTTGATGATGATCCCAAGACTTCTTCTTCGATCCAAGGTTTTGACACTTCTTTGTAGATCTTGACTTTGCTTTGAAGTCCTTCAAGGTTTGATACTTGAGTGCTTATGTGTCTCTTGATAAGATGCCCTTCCTTGAGATTGTCACCTTAGCTCTGAAACCATGTTAAGAAATCTAGGGCATATCAAATAGGAGATTTCACTTCTAGAGATAATTGTTTGTGAATGTTTTCTATTTCTTAGATTAGGATCTTTTCTTTACTTCGATTATTATTGTGTTCTCCTTCATCAAACGGTTACCAATGCATAAACAATAACGAGACAAGACCCACAAATTGTAGGTGAATAGCCAGGGCCAAAACCTCTCCCACTTGAGAGGAAAACCCAAACGAATACTTCTTCTTATAGAGACTTCAATTGACGAATACCAAGACCAAGATCCTTCACCTATTTGCCTCTCCAAAACCAAGACACAAAGCTTCCTCTTCTTCCTTCAGTCAACGATAGTCAAAGTCCTTGTTTCTTCCTCCTTCTCAGCTATCTTGAAGTGTTTTCGTTCCTTGCTTCAGCACTGCAATTCTCGGCCTTATTTCAGAAACCCTAGTTGCAGCACCTTGTTACCACTTTGCTTGAATAGGGAGACTTCCTTCTACACTTCGGCTTGATGGTTGCAATGTCTTCTCCTTGACTCAGCTTCTAGAGTGAACTTACCAACCTCGGCCCTTCCTTGCAGCAGACAGTAATACTCTCGGCCTTTACTGCAGCAGATGATGCCTCTTCTTCGCATGTGTGACAAGAAATACCCCTAAAACAGATCCAAAGTAACACCAAAGACTTTGCTCTTCCTTCCCTTCTCTTCGCTGGTCATGAGGCTCCTTTCCAAGTGTTTTTCGCACTCCTTATTGCAGACTTGCTTGACTGAATTCTTTTGTGTTCAAATGAGAGTCGAGCCGCCTATTTATAGTGTTTTGTCCATCAAATAAACAGACTTGAGTTGTGGGAGAGCAGACATGTCCTTTAGTGTAGTTTCATTAATTCATTTAAGGCCGACTTGTTGGAGGTGCTTTTCCCTGGTCTTGGAGGGCCTTTTTACTCTTTTAATAACTCATACAAATATGTAACATGCCCAAGAAGGGTCCTTCATATATGACATTGACTCAATTTGACTTTATGACCAATTCTAAGATCTCACAATGGGAGCTATAACTAAAAATAAAATTCCTTGCTCATGAAACCCATGAGACAAGCATTACAATAATAATTTTATTTTTCTTCTTTACATTAAATAAATAAAATCACAATTACACACGTCATTATGAAGACCGAACCTAGTTACACTTTTTCAACAGATGGCAGTTACATAAACTAGAAATAACAAAACATAAACAATAACAGTGGGGGCTTCTACACACCCAAAACTTGGATAGCACCCACTAATCTGAATAAATCCAAAGAAGGTATCTCAGTTGTTATATTGACAAGGATAATGAGATACATAAGATAGAAGAGAAACCCCTATTTATAGCAATAAGATGCATAAACCCTAACTCTAACCATATATCGTGTATCTAGATAATTATTGTATAAAGGAGGCCTTTGTACAGATATGACCTTGTAACAAGGATGTTACCTAGGTTGTGATTAGGTACACAACACAAGACCTATTGCAGATATCTATGCTCAAGTAGCAGTTGGGTGCATTGAGTAGGACGTTGAATGCACTACCAACTTTGTCCGATGAAGGCAAATTTCACATTCAGCAAATATGAAAAGATGCATTCAATCAACAAGAGTGAAATTTAAAACAAGGCTGTGATGGAATTTCCCAACAAGTAAATAAGATTTCAAATAAAAGCTGCACGTTGGCATCTTAAAGCATATCTTTGTTCTTTATGAGAAACAAATCATTTTCACATCAATATTTTTCAGGAGGGAGGGTTGCTATGATCCTATTCCTTGTTTGTAAGGTGCACAAAAACTCTGCCTACAAGATAGACACAATTTTACTTCATAGTCCCAAAGTGAGTGTCTCCCGAAAAGTTGTAAGCTAAAAATCAGAATAAAAATTACCAGTGGTTACCTAGGTAGTTTCTACATATTACCACCTAGGATGGATGAAAGACTACCAACACTACTCAAATAAGGCACCTAGTTTAGAGGTCTAGACCAGTGAAACTTGACAGCAATCACCCATCCTGACTCTCAAAGAGTTAGTAGGAAGTTCTCAGTCTACTAGAAGAGGCCTTCCATCAAAAGTCCTATCTTCAAAAGTGACTGATCTGATTTTTGCCGAATACTGTGTTGCCAGTGGCTGCCAGAACTTAACCTTTCGGTGTATTGCACTGTTTTTCTTAAGGTATGTTATGCATTACACATGATCTGATGTACCCATTATTCCACTCCGAGGAAATTCTTTAATTTCTGTCTATTGATTTCTATGGCTATCATTCCATTAATGCTGGAACCTAAGTTCGCTGAATCCTTCTATATTAGCCTACAAGATTGAACAGAAGTAAACATCGTTTTCAGTAGTAACAGAGCTGCTTTTTTGCACCAAATCTCATGAGATTTAACTGTGTTCACTTGTTGATAGACAACCAGCTGAGATAAAAACAACTAAACATACCTCACCCCGCCCAGTACAATATGCCGCGCCGTGAGAGAAGAAAAAGGAGATGTCTGAGCCAATTTCTGCAGACCATTCCTGAAGCTCCTTGACACTGGCAAGGCAATTATTAAATTGATTTGCTGCCCATAGTGCAGTTGCTGCATTGCCACTTCCACCACCTAGTCCAGCTCCTGTGGGTACTTTTTTATCAAGTTGAATCTGCACATCAGGTGACAACTATGAATGCAAATATGCACTTCATGACTTCAAACTACTGTTTCAGCAGAGATTTGAAAATCAGCCAGAATCAATAATAGCAAACTTTATCATTAGGTTTAAAGAGGCTATTCAAGTACCATTGTTTTGGATTGAGAAACCTACCTCGAAAAATGGTTTAAACCCTGTTTTCTTTCTGTACAGGTTAAGTGCTTTGATTATCTGCAAAACAGTCAAACAGAAATAAACAGCAAAGTAAGAAAGAGAAAAAGTATTGTTTTTCACAATGATTCTCTCGCTTCAAAACATGCATTGTTTTACCTGAACATATTTATTAGAGCTGAGATTTACACACCCCTCAGAAGCGCCTTTAAGAGGCCTTCTGACAACCAACAAACCTGCCTAGAACATTGAAGTGGCACATTCTTTGCCCAGAACCTTTCACATTTGCAAGGGTCCAGGCAAGGAACCTGTGACCTGTCACTTCAATGTTCTGGGCAAAATTTCCAAAGGGCCAGGGATGCACAAGGCTCGCCCTAACAAGATCCATACCAAACAAGGAAAAATAAAGAGAGTGAAAATATTATGGCTCGTGCTGACGCGAGTATAATAATGTCACAAAATAAACTTAATTTTGCTTGGAAATTCTTCTATTAATTACTTCACAAATGAGTCAATCAGACATCTCTATACCACGTCAATCATTGATTCAGTGATGACATGAAATGAACTTAAATAAGACACAACTTACATATCAGCTTAGAATTTGATGCAATGTTTAGTAGCTAATTATTTGCGCAGAGAAGCAATTGAAGCGGAGAGGACTTAGAACCTACCAAATTCCTGTCATCAAGTGGAACACCTTGGGCATTGGTTGATAAAGAATCCTTTGTGCTCGTCGGAGATAAAGAAAACTGAATTGTGTCTCCTAAGCTAATTACCTGTCAACAAACGAGCAATCTTGGAGAAAATAATCATTTGAATTTTGAACAGATGATTTAACAAATATAGCATCCTATTCATCATTCATAGGATCAAAATATTCTTTTCTGTGTTAAAAAAATTCTTGTAATGTACCCTATATAATGCATGATACAGCTTAAGTCTTTTTATGAAAAACTGTGTGATCCAAGTGAACCTCAATTTTGGCAAGACATATTATAACTTAATCTTTTATTTCTTAGTTACTGTATCGATATCATGCCCGATAGGAGATGAATTGAATAAAGCAAAAACAGACAAACAAATTTTACAACCAAAAGGTAACAGATGCAAATACAAACATGAAACAATGACGCCAGATCATGGAAACCATCAGGTCTCTTGTTCGTTATTCTCAGAAAAACGTTGATCTGTATGCCACACGATAAAAAATTAGCTCAATAACCATGAATGCCTCACACACTTAAATAATTAAAATGTTAATTCTTACTTGCAAAAAAACAACAATACACGGGAGTTTGAAAGTGTGCAGTACCTTTGATGGTGAGAACAGAGATAAACTGTGAGGACTTGGGCTGGTGTCGACCTGCCTGCACTTCTCCATCGGCTCCATTTGATCATAAACAAACTGGACATACCCTTACCCTTAGTTAACATATAAATGCAATAGAATTGCTAATTGCAAAGTAGATTCTGTAAAGTTCCAAGTTACCCAAAACAGCACAATAAATATTGAATACACAAAATATAGAATCTAGATGTAGAGCACAGTTCCAAGATATATGAAAATGCATATGTAGCATTATCAAATAATCATATGCATGCATGTGTTTATGAGCATATTTATCTCCTATATATACTAATTTCTTGGACATTAGGATTTCTCATATCAGCCCAATCCCTGGGAAGCCTACTATTTACATATATAAGTGATCCCTTGTTAACACTAAAAGGATTGCACGATATTCTCATTAACTTTCATGTGAAATTAAGGGTGGATTCACTATGATGTTTAAGTTTATGTTAAACAAAATGAAGTGAATAACTGCTGGCAGGCTTGGAGCTCGCTGACACGCTTTCTGCCCTCCCCTCCCCCTTCCCCCAGCCAAATAGTGACGATAAAAGGCAGCACCTCCAACAGCAACCTAAGTGTTGTTGGGGCCACTGGAATCTTTAGGGATTTTGAAGGGAACATCATTGCAGTCTCACAAATATTCTTAGGAAACAACAAAGCTCAAATGAAGCCATGGGACTGGGTATCACTGAAGTCTGAAACTTTGGAGAGTGATTCAAAAGTTGTTATAGATCATCTGAATGGAAAAAATCAGCACTCTTGAGAAATCACCAGCCAGTAATCTTGTATTTCACAGGCTATAGGTGCTTTTGACACATGCAGGTTTGAAGTTTTGAAGACATCAAGTATCAGCCAAACAGCTTACAGATTGACTTGCCAACAGGGCAATGACCAATTAAAGTGATCAAGTTATTCAGCTAGAGAACAATCCCTTGGTGGAAAAGACAATTGGAAAGACACCCCGGGTAGCATGCTAAGCCCTGTGGGTTTCCCACACTCAATGTTGGGAGACCCACCCCACAATCCTGATTAATGAACCCTCCAAGCACATTAACCTTTCATGATTACAGCACCATCGCAGAATTATTTCTACAACATGAAAGGGATATGGTCTTACATTGCTCATATTGTGTGATGGTATAAGCGTGATGGTATGGCCCTACAACTCAGCAATCCCCCCACACTGAACAAATGCAGACTTCCCTTTGTAATCATGGGAAGGAATGCAGGTTGTCACCTTATTGCATTTGGTATCTTTGATCCGAGTGCAGACATGGAAGGCTACATGTAGACCACCTCAATGCCCCCAATTGCATGTGCCAACCCTTGCACCCTAACACTGAGGTGCACAGCACCCAAGGTGTGCCAAGTTGCAAACCCTTGCACCCTAACACCGGGCGTACAGCACCCAAGGCTGGATCCAAGGGGCAATGACCCTAGCAGCCTCCAGTTGAGGCGCAACATCCCCATGGGGTTCAGGGCAGCACCCTGAAAGCTGTACAACATTTGGCACAAACAACACAATGTGCACCTAGCTACAAAGCTAGCACACACATACTCACTTACAAACAAAAATTTCAATCTTTGCACAAGATTGTTATGGAAGGCCAATTGTTTCTGTAACAAAGTCTTGGCAGCTTTATATATATACGTGTACACACATTTTGTTAAGGCTCTTCGATCTTTAGACATCGAGCGAACAACATTTTACCTCACAATTCTCCTCAAAGGGATTTCTCAATCTCTCCCTTGATAGTTGTTACTATCATGTATTTTCCCCATTTTGAAGATTAATGGAAGAGCTTTCATGCTATATCACAAGATCACTATGGAAGGCCAAATGTTTCTGTAACAAAGTCTTGGGGGCTTTGAAAAAATACTTTGTACACACATTTTGTTAAAGTTCTTCGATATTTAGACATCTAGGGAACAAGATTCTACCTCCTAATTCTCCTGAAAGGGATTTCTCAATCTATACCTTGATAGTTGTCACTATCATGTATTTTCCCATTTTGATGATTAATGGGAGAGTTTTCATGCTATATCTGTGTCTCCATTGTAAATGTTTATGTAATTAGATAACATAGCGATATTTTCGCATGTTCATGGTTGTCTTTATAGCTCTGAATTCTCTCGAGTTCGGAGTTGTCCTCAACGTCACCTATCCTGCGCAGTTAATGCAGATCACTCCCCTGCCGCTCAATTCGCTTGCCAAGGATGGAAGACTTAGCAGAGCAGGGGAGAGTAGTCTGCCCACGATACACAGCTTCAGTAAAGACATGCATGGGCCAGTCACCGGCCTGAAGCTGTGGTTTAATAAATTTACATGCCGGCACAGACAAGGAGCTAGCTCATTCAACGTCGACACTTGCCCCTGGAGATGCCGCCAAGTGTCGAACGAAAAATCTAGACCGATCTGTGCCAGATGGGAGAATGTTTTCTGGACGGGGATGACTAAGTTGTCGAGTTGCATGCCGTTTTGAGGAGAGGATGATTAACCTTCTGGAACGCATCTGCGCAACCATAAAAAGGCAGAATTCAGACAAATCCAGGCAGGAGGAAGAATTCAAACAAAAAATTCTTAATTGTCTGGAAATCTTAGTAGATGAGGCCTGCAGTTGCCAGGATCCGGTATTTGTCAAAGAAGAAGAACCTCCAGCTCAGAACAAGAAGATGACTTCAGGAAATGAAGGTCCGGCAAGCACTCCGGTTAGCAATTCGGAATAATCAAACGATATACTCCGTTGGGCAATTGTATTTCCGCAGTTTGCGTTTGTATTCGTTTTCAGGAAAGACACGTATGGCTCTGTAATGAAATTATTTGAAGACGGCGTTATCCTTTTTTGATGATAGTATAGTATTGTCAGTACTAATGGTAGAGTTCAGAAACTTCCTAGGTTTTCGAGGAATCTCTTTGAAACAAGGAAAATTATTATAAATAAAAATAGCTTTTTCTTATTGTAAAAATAAACATGTTAAACCAAAAAACTTCTTTACTGCGGCCTGTGGTGTGCTATAGAGTACTGAAACCAGATTAAACGACACAACTGAGCATTCAAACTGAAACTTATTTAATCATTTCTGTAACTAGAATTTAATTCAAAGAAACCAACAACCCTAAATCTAAAACACCTTCATTTGCTTGGCGCTGTCATTGGAATCCGAACTCATGGCTTTTGCTGCAAAACCAACGCGCACTTTGCAAGAAGAGTGGTTTCTCCGTCCTTTCCATTTCAGCTGACTGCCATGAAAAGTGGCCAGGGGCCCGTTCGAACCATGGGTGTGGACATGAAATGTTGCAAAAGAAGAACAAGCAGACATGAATGCCATGAATTACTTGGTGATATGGCCAATTCAAAACCAGCATTTGAATTGGGATCGAATTTGGATGCATTTGTAGTTAAATGCTGAAGAACTTGGCCAGTGACTCTCAGTGTCAATGCATACATGCCCCGCCAAACGACAAACGAAAGGAATCAAAATAGTCCGTGGGAATTAAGAAGTAATCTCGACAACTGTTTTGTGCACTGCCTAAAAGGCTAACACAGCATCACCTAATAAGGGAAACCCTTTAGGATCGCGTTGAAATTTGTTTGGACAGTAAAAGGAGATGGCTAACGTTAGAAATTTATTTTTCGAGGATGACTAAGTGTTTCATTTACTGTATTTGTGATTGAGAGATTCGCTTAATTTGGTGTTATTTTTTTCATCAAGCTGGTATATTTTTGGCCGGTTAGTGGGTGGGTGTTTTTGCTTTAGCTGAATTACAAATTTTCAGTGTATTGGTTTACAGGGTGTTGGATATACTCTTGGTGTTATAGTGGTAGTCTTGGATATACTCTTCATGTTATAGTGATAATATGATCTTGACTTTTGAGTGCATCTTTTTTAAACTTTCATGAATATTCATTTTCACATGTGACTATTTGTATTTCTAAATGAATAACACAACATATTTAACTTTAATGGATTAGGTTTTCAACATTTTTTCTTTAATTTGAAAGGGTGTATGCACATCTAAGTAGAAAGCTCAAATCTGGAAGTGGACAATTGTTAATAATTGAATGTGCTCTTTGAATTTGGTTGTTTTGGAATGACCACAAACCAAATGGCTAGCAAAAACTAGTACATTCTATTAAATGGTGGTTAAGGGAGATCACAAACTTTGGAACTCGACTCTAAGCCTTGGTAGTTCCCAAAATATTTCTTGATTTAACCAAAAGATGATATCTTCTACTAATTGAAAGTCATCTCAAATGGTGATTTAAAGATGACCACATACTCTATAACTTGACTCTACGGTTTAGCGGTTTTGGGGACATTCCCTAACTTAACTAGAAGTTGATGTTTTCTACTAATTGGAAGTACTCTCAAATGGTGGTTTAAAGATGTCCACAAATTATTGTCTAAAAAAGGTTATAAGTCTTCTACTAAAGGGTGGTTTAAAGGAGACCACAAATCAAATCACACTCATGGCTCTAACTCTAGCTCTAACAACAACTGTGACACTAGTTCAAGGCGATGGTTCTAGTTGTGGCTCAAGCTTGTTTGTTCCTACTTGATTGATAGGACTTTGAAACTTAAACCATGTTTGTCAATCACTAATATTATCCCCCCCCCCCCCCCCCCCCCCCCCAGATAAAAGTGAAAAGATGAAAAACATCATGACAAGATGTGTCAATACTCAATAATGGATATTGAAACACTAATGATTTATGTGACCAACTCGATGACAATGTTAGCATTTAAGAATTTGATCTTGGACTAGAAATTCAAACTCGGCAAATGAAGAGTATTAACATTTACTGAAAATACACCTATTTACAATGCAATTCAATTGAATTTCAAAGAAGTACAAGTGAACATACAAAAAGGTTATTTGCAAGTTACAATTCTTGAATTTGAAGTTGAATTTATCTTCAGGATTGAATATACAAATAATGTCTCATTCCACTATCATCAAAAAACACACTAGTGTTGTGCCACTCGAAAAGGAGGAAAAATAGAAGTGCTCATACTAGAGATGGAAGACCATTTACTTCTATTCAGGTTATACACCTTTATTGATTCGAGGGAATGAAGACTATTCTTGCATTCCCCAATTTTGTGCATCTCTATGTTACAAATCTAAATATTAAAATTTTCATTTACCAACTTGACACTGCATATTGAGTTAGGACAATCTTGTTACCAAAAGAAATCAAAACAAAAAGAGCATGTACACCTAGTTATTGCTCCACAGATCCTTGAAGTAATGATTTTTGAACTAGTCTTTTGCCTTGAGATATCAATTTCACGAGATGCACAATTTGACTGAATTCGTAAACTTTGAAAGATTGAAATGAATGGGTCCATTCTCTTGTTTTCTAGCATGTAACCAAGGCTCAAGTCCAATCATCACTCAATGAAAAAGACTATAGGCATTCATAAAAGCTCTAGATATGACATATTTTCCTTCTGACAATCTTGAATAATATGATATGGGAGATGGGTCATTCATTTATGTCAATATAGAGTGCCCATCATCGCAAGTAGAACCTTCGGAATCATACAAGGTGGCTCTTAGAAATCTCCTTAGTAGTATTGTCATTTTGTGCCACCAAGATGGCCCAAATAAGAACTCTTTGAAAGAATTGTTTCTTAATATAGTATTTTAATTGTTATGAAATGGACCTTGATATCTTTCCCATGAAATTTGGCACCACCCAGCCATTCAAGGGCTTCCTCGACATCATCTTTATTTATGCAATGAAGAAATGCAAACCCTTAGGAATATCCAAATATCACATCTCTTGGAATGTATATTTCTACCTCCTCTTCAAATTGACTAAATACACGATATACTTCATATTTGGTTGCATAGAAGCTTTAGCTAAGACCCGAGCAGTTTCTTGGAAACTCGCTTCGGATATAAAACTTTGAGTATTCAAAGATGCCCTTGTTATTCCTAATAACATGGTTTGATAGTAGATACAATGTTGCTAACATATAAGAGGGAAAAATATATAATCAATGCAAGCATAGTGAATAACTAGAGTAAGGTAAATAAGAGAATAATCATAAAGTTAATCCTATAAAGCCCTAAACATATGAAGTAAACCCTGGATGGGCATGTGGGGTGGTAGAATCTAACCCTCGACAAGTTTTATACACATAAAACAAGATAAACACCAAAGAAACGATTGACAAACGAGCATGGATACCAAATGAACTCAACTTAGAGATACAATAGAGAATGAGTGTAGAGAATGACAGAAGTTAGAATGGTAAAGAGCATTTATGAGCAATGAGAATTATGGAACTAAATGAACACCCACTCTAATACCACTATTCAACACATAAAAATAGAGATAAGTTTATAATAAATGTGTGATTCATTCCATTAATATAATGTACATGATCTTCACTCTTACTTTCATCTTCCAAAAATATCTGTTAATGACTATCCATTTTCACTTGTAAATTTTCATATTCTCTCACATCAATGATACAAAATATATCTAATCCTAACAAATTAACTTCCAACAAAAAGATTTGAATCACATTCCCACATTAATATTTCTATTCCAGTCCTGGTTACGAATTCTTACATATCTTACTACGATTAAGTGCATCATTTTAGTGACATTGGAAGAATTAGTTAAGGATCCATGTTATATGAATCTGCAAAATATCATGTTAGTGGTATAGTTAGTTGAGAATCCAAGTTACTATGTTACACATTGATTTTTAAATATGTTTTTGTAATTTAGATTGTAATGAAAAATCATTTAAATATTATAAATAATTTTAAATAGATCATAATAGAAATTAATATAGAGTTCATTTTTTCTTTTAATTTAAACTTGTTTATGAATAATTAATAAATAAATAAAAAAAGATAGAAGAGTTATATTAAATTATATCAAAATAAATTAATATGAAATTTGTTTTACATGTGTATTAATATGTTATTAGGAAATCGGGCTAGTTACATAGTAAAATTATTTTTTTCTCGCTAAGAAAACTTGATCTAAAATTGAAATTAATAAGATATATTATTCTTAATCTACTATATCTTAAATTATTTGCTATAGGTTTTTCCTGTCGTATTTGATTTCAAAAACATGCAAAACATAGTAACAAAATTTGCTAGAAATGACAATTATTCAGTAGGGGAATCCACCTATATTGTAACAAGTGGGCCATTTTCTTCTTCTAAATCTATCAACTCTAAATCTGTCAAATTCTTGGTCATCTTTATCACTTTGATACTTGCTTCTAGGTTTCATCCAAACAAAGAATAATTTCTTGTTGCTCCTCAAATCCTTCAACAAAAACCTTGTCCGTGATTGTCTTTAATTGTTAGTTGATGTCCATTGTTTACATGTACTTGGTATTCCTAGTTTTTTAGTGCTTATATTCGAGATCCAATTGCTTATTGTTCCATTACTTCTTCATTGGAGATAAACTTGCAGTCCATTGTGGCTTCTCATTCAACATTTTCAATCTCTTGTTGTATTATTGGAGGAGTATTACTGAGATCAATCATGGCATAGTCCTATGTTACACTCTCTAGCTTGGAAGGGGAAGGTGTTTAAAATTGTAACTAGGTTCGATCTTCATTATAATGTAAATGTAATCCTCACATTGTATATTTTTTTATAAGGAAAGAAAAAGAAATTATATTTTATTTTGGAGTACGGGTTTCATACTCAAGTTTGAGTCAAAAGCATGTTCTTCATGATTTTAGGTCTTCTAGGTCTTTCTACGTCTTTATAGGATAAAGAATCATATCGTTCATGTCTCATAGTCCCATTTGGACTCACTGTAAAGAAGGAAAATATTTATTTTGTCAAGAAATGGCCATGGATAAGCCCAAGACCAAGTTGGCCCATGGAGAAGATCAAGTTGGCCTAAAAGAAGGGAATTCAACCCTCAAGAAAGGTTATACAAAGGAGTCAAGTTTGACTCATTTGGACACTCATCAAAAGCAAGTTCGATCTGTAATAGCAAAGGTGAAGAAGAATAGTTGGGAGGACGAAGAAGAGGAAGTCAAACTCTATCTATCTCTTGTTTCGCTAGGGTTTTTGAAGTTGCCAGTTGCACGGGGTCGAAATTCTGAAGCAATTACAGGAGAACAAATTCCAGCTCCGAAATTTGGAAGTAGTTGCAAGAGGTCGAGATTGTGGGACTGAAATTCTGTTGCAGGTGCCGAAGTTGTATTATCAAGGAAGCAGTATCGAAGTTTTAAAGTTATCTCAAAGAAGATCTTGTTGGGGGCTGACTTGGGGCTTGGAGGGTTTGTTGGCTTTGGTATTTAGGTCTTGGAAGTCTCTTTTCTAAGTAGATTTGAAAGAAGAAGAGAAGCATTTTATGGGTTTTCCCTTTTGAGGGGTTTTTCCTTGGCTTGGAGCCTATATCTTGTGTACTTTGTCTCGTTGTGATCTTCAATATTTTGGTAATTGTTTGATGAAAAGAACTAAAGAAGTAATAAATAACCAACTAACATCACAAGTAATTATCCTAATAAGGAAAATAAGTTATAATCTGCAAGTCTCCATGTTTTCCAACATGGTATCAGAGCTAAGTTGCAAGAAAGAGTCTAAAGATCACATCTTCGATGACACTATGGCAAGGGTTATAAGGAATGGTTTCAAGGTTCTTGGAAATCTCACTTCGTATATTAAGAATTGTTTATTGAAGATCATATCCAAGCTTGCAAAGAAAATGGTAGATAGAAGTTTGTTCTCTACTTTATCTAGCACATTAAAGGACCAGAATATATGGGTTATTGACAATGGTGCCTCTAGACATATGATGGGAGAATGCAGTCAACTCCAAACCCTATCTAAGGGAAACTCGTCTCACTCTATCGAAATTAGAGACAACAAGAATTATCCAGTGAAAGGCATTGGATCTACATCATTGGAGCTCAAGTCAGGTGGAAGCATTCACCTCAACAACATCTTATATGTTCCTAGTTTGAAGAAAAAACTTACTTTATATTTCTTGTCTAGGGGATAAGGGTGATAGAGTTTCTTTTATTGATGGCAAGGTTTTGGTTTGGGGTAAGGTTCTAGTATTAATGAAGCAAGGGTGATTTATATTTGTGAGGGGACATTGTATAGACTCTATACCCCTATAGCCCAGGCTCTAGTTCACTTAGAAGTGAGCCATTCTGAACTATGGCATAAAAGGTATGAACACCTTCATTATAATATTTTTCCATATTTGAGTCAAATGGTCAATGACATCCTTGAAATAAGGAAGATCATGAAGGGACCTGTAGGGGATGTGCTTTAGGCAATAACGTAAAGAAACCATTAGCAAGTAGTGACACCAAATCTAAGGAAATTTTAGATCTCATACACTAGTGTGTATGTGGACCTATGGAAGTCAAGTCTCTTGGTGGGCATCAATATTATGTAGCCTTCATTAATGATTACTCAAGAAAGACTTGGTTATACCTCCTCAAGAACAAGGATGAGGTATTCAAAAAGTTTCAAGGGTTCAAGAATGAAGTAGAAAACCTAATCGAGAGAAAGATCAAAATTTTGAGGTCCGACAATGGTGGAGAATACACCTCCAAAGAATTAATAGCTTTCTGCAAGGAAGCATGAATCAAGAGGGAGCTCATTGTTCCCATAATCTTGAGCAGAATTATGTGGCAGAAAGGAAGAACCATACTATTGAAGAATGTGTCAGAGCTATGCTAGATGATCATGATCTCCCTCAATTTTTATGGGGAGAGGCATGCATGACAATTGTTTATTTGCATAGTCGAAGTTCACACAAGATACTCAAAAATATGACCTCAAAGGAAGCATTTATAGGAAAGAAGCCAAATGTGGATCATATTGTATATTTGGGTGTCCTATGTATATTCATATACCCAAAGATAAAATTAAAAATATAGATCCTAACAATCTAAGGGGCATCTTTGTAAGGTATAGTGCTTCATCTAAATCATACAAAATGTATATCAAGGAGGATTGTCGAATTGAGGTAAGCAGAGATGTCATCTTTGATGAGAGTATAGCTTACGAGAAGTCAAACTATGTTCCATTTGACTATGATGAAGAAGAGATATCCATCTTTGAGGATATCTCTAGGGACAATGATGGTCAAGAACCCAGATCTAATCAAGAAGATGTTGAAGGTCCTTGTGAACCTATAAAACAAGTAATTGTTCCAAAAAACAGGAAGAGGCATGTTTGGTTGAAAACTACTCCTAAAGAGGCAGAAGGACATACAACATCAGGTACATCCAAGGAAAGTAAGATACCATAGAGGTATTCCAGATATGTTGCATACATGACAAAGCTAATTGAGGCAGAACCTCCTCCTACGAGGATGCAACTAAACATCAAGAGTGGAGAAGTGTTATGTAAGAGGAATATCAATCCATAATAAATAATGATGTCTGGGAAATTTTCCATGTGCTAAGTGACAAATCCATAGTCACTTCAAAATGGATTTACAAGATAAAACGTGTTGCAGATGAGAGCACAAACAAGTTCAAAGCAAGGTTTGTTGCAAGAGGATTCTCACAGAAAGAAGTAATTAATTATGAGGAAACCTGTTCTCCCACAACTAGGTATACAACAATAAGATCATTTATTTTTTTGGTTGCTACTATGGGGTGGAACATCCATCAAATGGATGTCAAAACAACTTTCCTGAATGTGATCATCAATGAGGAGGTTTACATTGAGCAGCCTCAAGGATTTGAAATAAATCAAAGGGAGACTCATGTCTACAAATTGAAGAAGGTTCTATATGGATTAAAGCAAGCACCTAGGGCTTGGTATGCAATAATGGATGCATACCAACTGAGACTTGGTTTTACCAAGTGTACTGCAGACCCTAACCTATATACCAAGGTGGTTCATGGTGAACCAATTATTATATCTTGTATGTGGATGATCTAGTAGTCATAGATGTAGAACATCAAATTCAGGAATGCATGAAGCAATTGGTAGTTCAGTTCGATATGAAGGAGCTTAGGATCATGCATTATTACTTAGGACTAGAAGTATGGAAGAAGTAAGGAGAGATATATCTTGGTCAAGGTAAGTATTTGATCAAGATGCTTCAAAAGTATGGCATGATGGATTGAAATCCTATAATTACTCTTATGATTACCAATTTGAAGAAGTTAAGGAGTTCATAATATATTCCAGTGGATCCTACTTGCTACAGACAATTCATCGGGTCCTTGATGTATCTAGTAAACATTAGACATGCCATTTGTTATGTCTTAAGACAATTTCAGATGGAGCCAAAACATGATCATTGGATTGCAACCAAGCATATCCTAAGATATTTGCATGGGACTATATATCACTTCCTCTGGTACACTGGTAATGAAATCCAATTCGTGGGACATATAGATTCAGATTGGGGGTGGCAGTGAGATAGTCAGAGTAAGCACGATAGGTGGATGCTTCAGCCTAAGATCTTCCATGGTCTCATGGATGAGCAAAAAGTAGGGTACAATTGCTTTGAGTAGTGTTGAAGCTAAATATGATGTTGCAAGCGAAGTCTGTTGGGAAGTTGTTTGGCTCAGGAAGTTGTTATCAGACTTATTTGAATGATCGATCAACCCTACATGGATACATTGTGATAATCATAGTTGCATACTAATGAAAGAAGACCTGATGTTTCATGTGAAGGTGAAGCATATAAACAACAAGTACCACTACATCAAAAGCTTGGTACAAGATGGGGTCATGGAGCTGCATTATCTATCTATATATGACTAGGTAGTTGACATACTGACTAAAGTGTTACCAAACAAGAGGCGTGAGTACTTGAGAAGTAAGCTTAGTTTGGTTGATATCTCTTCCCTCATTGAATGGGAATGATATCAAATAATTTTTATCTTTATGGGTTAGGCACTTGGCTAGGAGTAACAACCATAAGTCTTAGTGAAGGCCATAAAGAAAGAATGGAGTCTGGAGGAATAGATAAGCATCTAGATTTGAACTTCTTATGGATTAGAGAATCCAGGGAAAGAAGTTGATAATTGATGCTCTTTGAGGATGAGGTAGGTCATCCAAGATAAGAGTAGTTGAAGAGGACACATATTCTTTGAGGATCCAGGTTTGGGAATCCAAGATAAGAATAGTCCTAAAAGGACATACCTTGTAGATACCCGGATGGGTATGGGGTATGTGCCTTGAGAGGTAGTGTGGCAACTCATGTAAAGCCTCCCAACATAATACTCAAAATTAAAGATGAGCTTGTCTAGTTAAGGCCTACAGGGACAATGTTGGTTATGATAAAGATGCTTGACAAAAAGATGGCTTGTTAATATATGAAGATTTTCGGAAAAATGTAACTAGGTTCACTCTTCATTATAATTTAAATGTAATCATGACATTGTATATTCTTTATAAAGAAATAAAAATAGATTATATTTTATTTTGGAGTATGGGTTTCATACTTAACTTTGAGTCAAAAGCATGTTCTTCGTGCCTTTAGGTTTTCTAGGATAACGAATATTGGCCATGTGTCATAGTCCCATTTGGACTCATTGTAATGAAGGAAAATATTTATTTTGTCAAGAAAAAGACATGGATAAGCCCAAGACCAAGTCTACCCAAGGATCAAATCAATTTGGCCTAAAAGGAGGGAATTCGACCCTCAAGAAAGGATATATAAAGGAGTGAAGTTTGACTCATTTGGACACTCATCAAAAGCAAGCTTGATATACAATAGCGAAGGTGAAGAAGAATAGCTAAGAGGACGAAGAAGAGGAAGTTGAAGCCTATCCCTCTCTTATTTCACTAGGGTTTTTTAAGCTTCCAATTGCAGGGAGAATTCGGAAGTAGTTGCAGGAGGACGAATTGCAGGGCCTGAATTCTAAAGCAGTTGCAAGTGGTCGAGATTGCAAGACCAAAATTCTATTACAAGGGCTGAAGTTGCAACATCAAGGAAGAAGTATTGAAGTTTTGAAGTTGTCTTAATGAAGATCTTGTTGGGGGATGACTTGGGGCTTGGAGGGGTTGTTGGCATTGGTCTTTGGGCCTTGGAAGTTTATTTTGTAAGAAAATTCAAAAGAAGAAGTGAAGCATTTTCTAGGTTTTTCCCTTAGAGGGGTTTTGCCCTAGCTTGGAGCCTATATATTGTGTACTTTGTCTCTTTGTGATCTTCATTGTTTTGGTAATTTCTTGATGAACATAACTGAAGAAGTAATAAAGAACCAACTAATATCACAAGTAATTATCATGATAAGAAAAATAAGTTATAATCTACAAGTCTCCAAATTTTCCAACAAGAAGGTCTCGCGTTATTGTGATAACCTCATCTATTACAAGCTCCTATGCTTCTAGGCATGATTCTTTTCTAATAACGCAAAGTGTGATGTAGAGGAGAAATGTGTAGGAATCTCGCAGAACAATAAGAATAGGAATACATTTGGGAAGGCTAGTAGAATTCTTACTCTTACGACTTTTGCCACTAGATTCATAGACAATTGTGTAGCCGTTCCACTTTTGGGCTCTAACCAAACCTGACTCTCCTATATAGGGTTGAAAGGGAAATGACAAAGAGGGACAAGATAAACTCGGGGGCAGACCAAAAATAAAGAGATGAGTCCAAGCACTAAGGGAGGTATAGAGATGCAACTAAGAGAGGTGAGGGAGAGAACAACGATAGGGAAATGGAGTTAAGTAGCAAGAAGGGAGGGAGAAGATTATCTCCATTTCAGACGAGAGGCCTAGTACATAGAGCCAAAATACCCATGGAAAATAAAGGAAAACAAAGAGCAAGTGAGATAGAGAGGGAAGTAAAGAGGAGAGAACTAAAGGGGCTCTTACCTCTAAATATATTAAGAGGCCAAACATAACAAGAAAGATTGATAATGAAGAAAACTAAAGCAATTAGATTGATCTCCCTAGATATCGTTATGGGAGACTCCACATGATAGCAAGGATCTCTCAAGGTCTACTTAAACTATATGGGAAACCTGCTTGATTTCGAGGGGGAAAATTGCTTACCCTTTGGATCCACCTGTTGAATATCCTCTACAACTATAGGTAGATCATTACATTTCCTACATGCCAAGTTCTCATTGAACTTGACATTCCTGCTCACAATTGTCATTTGTTGTGTTGGTATAAAGATCTTCTATGCCTTTGACTCCTCATTGTATCCAACCAGAATTCCCTTCTCACCTAAGGGCTCCAACTCTGTCCTCTTATCCATAGGCACGTTAATATAGGTTGGACAACAAAAAATCCTAAGATGCCCTATCTCATGTCTTACCCTTGTGAACGCTTCCTCATGATTTTGTCCTCCAAAATATTTTGAGGACTCCTATTTTGAAAGTACATAGTTTGTGTTTCATGCTTATTTCCGTAGAAACATTAACAAAATATGATCATGGATCATGGCCTTCATAGAAATGATGGTGGATCTATTCTTCCTCTTTGTAATCCCATTCTACGACAGGTTGCAGACAACTATCTTCTCCTTCTTAATTCCTGCATCCTTGCAATAATCTCTAAACTCATTGGATTTATACTCACCCCTATTATCAAATATCAATGCTTTGATCTTCTTCCATGTCAAGTTCTCCACGTGAGCTTTGAACTCCTTGAATTCAGTGAATACCTCATCTTTGGTCTTCATGAAGTAGGTCCAAGTCTTCCTAGAGAAATCATTAATGAAGGTGACATAATTGGATGCACCCTTCACTAATGTCACTAACATAGACCCACAAAAATCATAATGTATTAGATCCAAAATCCCTTTAGATCGAGTCTCATTGCTGGGAAACAGAGCCTTGACGGACTTTCGCAACACACAACCTGTGCACACCCCTTGATGATCTAGATTGAACTCTAGAAGTCTAGTGACTGTCTCTCTCAATATGGGTAGTACCATGGTATGAAAATGCCCCATCCTTATGTTCCAAAGCTCATACAGACTCTCATTGTCATGCGTCAGCGCTGGAATAGGCTTGCCCCATGGCCTATATAAGTTGCATTCCCTATCTCAAATCCTCACAACTGTGTCTAGACTTGCTCCCTATGCGCATATTAACACCTAGCCCTTCTGGAAGGGAATTACATAATATTCATTTTCCATGATTGATGTGCATAACAAATTCTTCTTCACACCAGACACATAGAACACCTCCTAAGCATCAAATGATCTTCTTGACTCAAGTTGGAACTACATCGTCCCATGTCCCCTAATTGGATGATTGACATCATCTCCAAGCTCCACATTGATCCCTGAGCCATCCTCTAAAATTTGACTGAACAAATCTTTTACTCCAGTCATGTGGGAAGAGGCACCATTGTCTAGGTACCAAGCACTCCTAATAATACTGTTGATAAAAAGGAAAGAAATAAGGGGAAATCATTCTTGGACATTGTTGTGAATTCACTCAGTTGCGTCTCTATTGTTGTTGCTACCAATTATGTCTTACATTTTCCTTTCTTCTTCTCTAGACACCTAGAAGCACAATTACCTTTCTTAATGCAAACAAAAAACTTGATCTTGCTCATTTCTTTCTTCTTTCCGAGTTGATGTCCTTCTCCTTCATTATTACCTTTCTTGGTGAAAACTTTCTCTTTTCCCTTCTTCATCTTGTCAATGAGGGCCAGGTTTTCATCACCACCTCTCTTCTTGTTGGCTCTACACTCTTCTCAAGTCTCCTCCTAAATGTAGCCATCCCATAGTCTCTGCCTATCTAGAATGTTTTCCTGGGCACAAATCCCCTTCACAAATGGTTCCCAAGACTTGGTGAATAAATTTAGAGTTACATTCACTAGATTTTCATCCACAATCTTTTCTCTAACTACTACAAGCTTATCACTAATCTATGTGATC
Source organism: Pinus taeda (assembly GCA_000404065.3). Taxonomy (NCBI): domain Eukaryota; kingdom Viridiplantae; phylum Streptophyta; class Pinopsida; order Pinales; family Pinaceae; genus Pinus; species Pinus taeda. The sequence continues at coordinate 112,540 of APFE030712585.1, forward strand.
CTTATAAGGTAATTGATAACATTCTCATATTTGGTCAAATTGCACTCTTAAAGATTGTTCTTCATCAACATCTTCTGGTTTAGATTGTCAATCTCAAAGAGAACAACAAGGGCATCAAACATGTTCTTGGTTGTGGTATTATCTACCCCATGTGATATTGGGTGATCTTTCACAACATCTAATATCGCCCTCTGTGCTCTAACATCCTTCTTGTCATGTGCTACCTAATTTTCAGGATCTTCTTAAACTGGAAAGGCCTTCTCCACACTCACCCACAAGTCTTGCTATTTCAAGAACAATGTGTATCTTGCATTCCAAGATAATAATTTTGAAGCCCTATCTAGTCTATATTTGAACCAAATATTGCTTCCTATCATGGATATCTTGTGTTTAATCCTTCAAGCAATCTATAGATATGATGTTGAGACTTCCAGATTTGATAGATATACACTCAACAATTTTGGATATTCTTTTCTCTTCAAAGCCTAAGCTCTCATACCATGTTGATTTTTGAAAAACAGTGCCTAGTTAAAAATATTAGATCTAGATTTACAATATTGGAATTCTATATATATACTACAACAAAAACCTCTGATTATCATCCCTTTTTGCTTCCTTTTTTGCATCTAGATCCCATTTTTAGTGTTATTTGCATCCATTTATCAAATATGGTGCAAAATTTGCACTGGTTTTTGAACCAAGTCTTGCACCAAGTTTAGCACCAGGTATTGCATGAGGTTTTGCACCAAGTTCTGTGGCAAGTCTTGCACCACCCTTTTGTTAGTTTTTGGTAGCATCGGAAGTGCTCTAGCCTTGAAAATTGGTGGAGAGGATAAGGCACATGAGTTCTAAATATCCTATAATTTATTTGGTGAAATCCCACCCGAACTGTATTTTATTAAAATAATTAATATTTTTAATTGGGTTCCTAAGTGTAAACTTAGGAAAATTAAAATATTAGTGGGTATTAATCAAAATATGGGTGAGAATGATCTAGGTGGATCAAGTCATGTTTTAATCTTAGCCGTTGATTAGAGACTTAGTCTCAGTCATTGAAGACTCAACAAGAAAATTATAGAATGGAGGCTTGGGGTTCATTTGGAAACACACACACAGAGAACGAATTGATCAAGAATTTGATTCCTAAAGCAGGGTTTGCTAAGGATTTCGAATTAAGTGATCATTCTACAGTAGAGGCGCAGTGAGAATCCGGGAGAAGGACTTTCCGAAGAATGTAAACAAAGAGGCGAAGAGAACCAGCAAAGCAGGAAAGTTGTCTGTCACACAGAAGCTGGAACTGCCATGAACAACTGGAATTGTCAAGAACTGCTAGAACAACCGGGAAAGTTGACGCAGAGGACGGAAGCTGAAATTGTCGAGAACAACCGAAACTATTAGGAACTGTTGGGAATAGCCAGAACTGTTGGGAACTGTTGGAACAACCAGAAAAGCTGACATAGAGGGCAGAAGCTAGAACTGTCGGGAACAACTGGAATTGCCAGGAATTGCCGAAACAGGGAAGAAAGTTGACGCAGAGGAAAAAGTCGGAACTGTCAGGAACAACCGAAACTACCGAGAACTGTCAGGAAAGATAACGCAGAGGGCAGAAGAAATGACGCAGAGAGAAAAAGAGGTGACGCAGAAATAGCCAGGGTTAGCCAGTCTTCTGTTAGATCAGTTGGAATTCTACTGGGTGAAGTGAGGTAAAACTCACTCAGATTTTCCACCAGTATTTTCTCTGTAAAGGATTGCTAAATGAGCATCCTAGATTTTTATTCAGATATTTCTCCTGCATATTAATAAAACCCTTAGAGTTGTTGCACCGATTTTCCCGCATTAGGTTTTTTCGGGGACTATTGTGTCAAAAAATAAGTGTGTCCTATGTATCTTGTTCTTTACTCTGTTTTCTGTTTCATGAGATCAAATATTTAATTAGTGTAGGCTATAGAAGTAATTTGCTTTAATATTCAGAAGAATAACTTGATGAATGTAATTTAAAAAAAATCAAGTAGGTGAAGTAGATTTAGATTTGCTGCATTAGGGGTTCCTTGGACTAGGAATTTTCACACCTTTGCACCAGGTTTTGTGTCAAGTTTGAGACCTAGTTTTTGTTTCACCAACTTTTGCATCCCCTATTGCATCTACTTTTTTGCACCTACAAGTGCATAAACTTTTGCATCCTCTTTTGCAACCTTTTTCTAATCCTTTTTTGCATCCCCTTTTGCACCAAGTTTTGTGTTAAGGCTTGTGTCTAGTTTTGAATCTACTTATGTTGCATCCAATCTTGCATCTTGTTTTGCATCCATTATTGTGTCCATTATTGCATCCACTTTTGTTGTGCCTAGTTTGGCACCTACCTTTGCACCCACTTTTTCTTCTAGTTTTGCATCCACATTTGCATCTATGTTTGCATCAAATTTTACATCCCTTTTTTAATCCATTTCTACGTCAAGTTTTGCATCAGGTTTTAAGTCTCATTTTGCATCTACTTTTGCATCAACTTTTGTTGCATCCATGTTTACATCCACTTTTGTATCCTTTTTTGCATTTTATTTTGCATCAAAATTTGCTTATTTTTTTGCATTTTATTTTGCATCAAAATTTGCTTCTTTTTTTGCATCTATCATTGTACCCACTTTTCCCCACAGTTTGTGTCATGTTTTGTACCTACTGTTGAACCCATGTTTGTTTTCACTTTTGCATCCATGTTTGCATCCTCTTTTGCATCAAATATTGCATCTCTTATTTCATCCACTTATGTGTCAGGTTTATGCATCGGGTTTTCTATCTTGTTTCGGATCCACTCTTGCATCTAATTTTGTTGCATCCAATTTGTGTTTGTTGTTGCACCCATGTTTACGTCCACTTTTGCATCTCTTTTTGCATCCAAGTTTGCATTTTATTTTGTTGTATCCACTTTTTCATCCACATTTGTTAAGCCACAATTTTTGCCATGTTTTGCATCTAACATTGCACCCACATTTGCTTCCACTTTTGCATCCCTAGTTGAATCCTCTTTTGTGTCCAAGTTTTCATCAAATATTGTGTATGTTTTTGCATCCACTTTTACATTAGGTTTTGCATCTCATTTTGCACCTAATTTTTCATTTACTTATGTTGCATCCACTTTAGCATCTAATTTTGTGTCCACTATTTCACCCATGTTTGTGTCCATGTTTACATTCATTTTTCCATCTTATTATGCATCCAAGTTTGCATCCTTTTTGCTTCCAAGTTTGTGTCAATTGTTGCATCCAATTTTGTTTCACCAAAATTTGTGCCAAGTTTCGCACCTATTATTGCACTGATGTTTGCTTCCACTTTTGAATCCGCATCTACATCCAATTTTGCATTGACTATTGCATTTATTTTGTTGTCATTGTAGTGTTTGTTAGTGATGTCAATAGGTTCATGGTGCTTCTTGTCATGTGCGTATGTGTTTGGCTTGGTGGTCCTAGTGGTTGGCATTGATGGCAACAATATGATGTCACTCATGTTGATTCGTGTTGGCATGTGTTGGCATTGATGATGATGGTACACTTGATGACTTGTTGCAGCGTGTTGATCGCATGATGACGATGATGATGTTGCTGCTACATGTGGATGATGCAGGTCTACATGTGATAGAGATGGTTAGGCACACTAGTTGAGTTGTCAACTAGGGCTTCATTAGGCCTTAATATTTATGCTTATGATGATGAATTTTTGTAGTGATGAGATGGCTTGATTATGGTGCTACATAGGTGTTGCAACTTGTTATAAGGATTTATTGAGAGTGGGGGACTTGTTGGCACTCTTGCCAAAATTGTTTGGTGGCCTTCAAGGTCAATTTGGTAGTGACACTTGGGAGGCATGTTTGATCTTCTTGCAAATGTGTTAGAAGCTATGTTAGAGGTCTGGAGGCTAGTACAAATGCTAGATAAGGTGATCTAACAGGTGGTAGAGGTTCTAAGCTGAAGGCATGGTGTTTTCCCTCATCTTTAGCCACAGTCGCATGGAGCCAATCCTATGGGAGTGGATGGAAGGCTCCAGTTGCTGGTAGAGAAACTTATGGGAGTGGTTATAGGTCTCAGTCACATGGATCTAGTGTTATGCATGCGACTGAGGGATTTCACGACATTTTCTCCACATTCCCCGCGATGTTCGGAAGAAAACTAACTTGGAAATTCCCAGAGGCTTCCAGAATTGTTTCAAAAAGTAAGAAATGGTTTAAAAAGGTCCTCTCATGATGTGAATGCATTTAGTGCACAAGTAGTGACCTTAGTGGATTGATTTGGTCTAATTTGTGCACCTTTGATCCTAGCCCCAAGCTCAATTTCACCCTACATGTTCTGATATACTTGATCTTGGAGTTGTGTATTGGTTGATGGTGAGTATTAGTGAAGAAGTGAGGGATGCATAGAGTGTGTATGCTTCAAACTTATTGGAGAGCATAGATGCTTCAGTGAGTGAGTGTAATGGCAGTTTATGGAGCAAATTTCTGAAGCAGTGCATCAATATTCAGATCATATTTGAGGTTGTTGTAGTAGACATTGTTTGGAGAGTTTTGTATATTGTTGGATTATATGTTGGTGATCCTCTTACACTTGTTTTTGTGGGAGATGATATTACATTTGGTGCATAGCCTTAGCGTTGAATGTTTCTAATTGTAATCTGCAACAATTATTTTCAAATGTGAGGGTTTGATAGATGTTGTATCAATTTTATTGTGGTCACTATATTTGCTATTTTGGAGAGCACACTCCTTGTGGTGTTCATACTTTATTTGATGATGATATTTTGCTGCTGAGAGAATGTATGCAGAATTGATTTCTTGTTGGGCAGAGCGTCTTGGATCCAGTATGAAAATAGATGAAGGGAGGTCCACATAATGGTAGAGGAGTAGTGACTTCATGAGAGAGGAGTAGTGATAGTGAGGTTTCAATGAAAGGAACAATTTCTCATCCAATGGTAGTTGGATAATTCAATTGGAGTTGGGCGAGGATCATTGATCATGGTGGCCTTCAATGGATGGTAGTTTGTAGATCCGTAGAGAACAAAGTCTTCCAAGTTGATCAGTAGTATTGAGTCTCCTAGCTGATGGGTGTAGGCATTTTGTATATCAGGTTGAGTCTCCATGCTGATGGGAGTCAGTTAGCTATGTAAAAGACTAATTTCTTTACTAATAGAAATTTAGAGCAAAGCAACAACAACAAGGGTAGTTTTCTCCCGGAAGGGTTTCAAAAATCTTGTGGCTTGCATGGATGTGCTTTTGATGTGTTGATTATTGTTGTTCTCATGGTTATCTTGTTTTAGTTGCTTATATGTTTATATGCATAAGTAATCTAATGTATTGTTGGTGCATGTATGTGTGATTCAATAAAGAAGTTTAAAGTGGTAAAAATTGATATATAGATTGCACTGCGGTTTTAGTCCCCCCGCCCCTAGTAATCCTAAAAGGTTTCCAACAATTGGTATTAGAGCAGAGCACTTGGTTGCAACTTGATTGCTGAAGAGTGGAACTGGTTTATTTATTATTATTATTATTTTAAGAGTGGGCAAGAATAAGAGGAAACGATTTCAAAAAAGGAATGGCCTTCAAAATAAGGAAGCTCAACCACAAGAGTCTCATCTCCCTAGTGCAAGTGGCTCGGAAAATAATGTGCAAAAATCAAAAGGTCAAGAACCAAAGGTATTGCAGCAAAATGAATCCAAAGACATAATTGTTAATGATTTTATTTTGAGTTACAATTTTGATGATTTATATTTTGATAATGCCAAATTGTATAGTGGAGATGATGATGTTATTAAAGGTCTTAGAGATGAGATTTCTAGACTAACAGCTGTCTGCAAGGATCAAGAAAAAATGTTGTAGATCTGTGCTGATAAGAAGGCCAAACTCAAGGAAGAGATTTTCATCTTAAATATTAAGCTGGTTGAATCATAATGTTGGAATTCAGAGGCACAACAATTTAATAAACACACACAACAGAATTAACACAGCAGAACAATCAAGCACATAAGAGACAATTTTTAACGTGGTTCACCCAACCAATCTGGGCTACGTCCACCAAACATAGGCATCAGGAGTTTATTTATCAAATTGGAGATTACATCAAGAAATTCTCATAAAACCTCTCACACTCTTAGCAAACCATCCGAATGGTTGCCTGTTATATAGCATATAGAATCTAACAGCCTCATAACTCCCTCACATCAAATATAGGAGGCATTAACTCCCTCCCAACAACCTGGAGCTAATCTAGGAACTGAATCCCTATTGTTGTCATTAGCTGAGATTTTTCCTATTTTGTTACAAACAGAAAATCTCAACAATCTCCACCTTGACAACAATTTGCCTGATGCCCTGTTATTATTATTTTATCTTTTCTGCAAGCCAAGAGAAGCCAAACACCAGTGTAGCTTCTCCAACAAAAAACTGGTTTCATGAACATGTCTGCACAGTTCTCCTTTTATGCACCTTTTCAAGAGAGACTCCCCTTTCAGTGATAACCTGTCTTACAAAATGGTACTTAATTGGAATATGCTTTGATTACTATGATAGGCAGGATTCTTAGCCAAATGTATTGCACTTTGACTATCACAAAGTAATCTGATGTTGTCCTGTAACCTACCAAACTCACCAAGCAAACCTTTCAACCAAACCGCCTCTTTGCAAGCATGAAAAGCAGCAATGTATTCTGCTTTAGTAGTGGACAAAGCAACAATGTTCTGTAGCTTTGACATCTAGCTGATCGCTCCACCTGCAAGAGTAAAGACGTACCTTGAAGTTGACCTTCTCTTATCCAAATCACCTGCAAAATCGGAATCAACATATCCGCAAACAAATTCACTACTCTTATTGTAAGAAATACAATAACTACTTGTGCCTCTCAAGTACC
>APFE030712585.1:122011-127011 GCA_000404065.3 Pinus taeda
TAATCGAATGGCCCTTACAGCTCTTTCATCCATTTCGTCCCACTCATCGTCTGTGATGTTGTAAGGTTGTTTGGATTTACCCATCAATGCCTTTACCACGCCTTGTTGGACAAGAAAGTCATGCATTTTCACCTTCTAGATCTCAAAATTATTCTTACCATTAAACTTCTCAATTTCAAACCAGGCACTCTGAGTTTTCGCCATTTTGTATCAAAAAGCACAATAATCTCCAATATCAACGTTTTAAATACCAGCAATTTAAAAAAAAAAATCCCTATGCCTTTAAAACAAAAAATATCTTCCCTTCAAAAAAAAAAATTCTGCCTTTACATTTGTTTTTACACAACCAAAAAAAAACTGCCTATGCTTCGCTGTCTTCGCTGTATATATTTCATCTCATGATTGTGTTACAAATTGAAAATGTGGAGTAAAATGCATTTCACAAAATGATAATGTACAAGTAACTTTCTGTGCTCATGCCCAATGGAATTGTCCTTCGGTATCAAGAGCCCCACTTCAAATTTCAAAGATGTTAAACTTTGAGTCCACAAACTTCGAATGTGACCCTTTTTTTCTATAAATTATGATAATGAACCTTTTAAAGAATCGCGGGTGCATTAGGCGATGAAGTGTTTGTAATCCCACTAAAGTAATTACTGCTTCCCTGGAAGTGTTTTTAAATGTTGTCTTTGCGTTTTTTTTTTTTTTAAAGTGACTAACTGGCACTGCCTTTTTTCAAAAAAATGACTCAACTTGTTTAAATTGCGCTGTAAACATTCCTACTGCGTTGTATAGCAGAGAAGGGACCAGATAAAGAATACGACACCACTCAAATTCGCACCAGGTTTCGGGCAATTAAAAACAAATGCGCAGGGGCTATTAAAACTAACGCGCAGGGGCTATTTAACAACACGCAGGGATAAGAGTACGCTCCACGCAATTAAAAAGCATACCAGGTATCTGTCTTGCTGCTCCACGCACAGCTCCACGCATAACAATTAAAAAACATACCAGGTATCTGTCTTGCTTCTCCACGCACAACAATTAGCACGCTCTACGCACCGTTCGACACCTCCACATACCAGGTATCATAAACCTCCAAAACAGCTTTACGCAAGGTAATGTGCCATTCCTCAGAGCTATAGATCAAACCAGCACTCGCTTCAGCGGCGCCAAGCCTCCAACTGCTCTGATACCACTTGTTGGAATTCAGAGGCACAACAATTTAATAAACACATACAACAGAATTAACACAGCAGAACAATCAAGCACATAAGAGACAATTTTTAACGTGGTTCACCCAACCAATCTGGGCAACGTCCACCAAACATATGCATTAGGAATATATTAATCAAATTGGAGATTACATCAAGAAATCCTCACACTCTCTTAGAAAACCATCTGAATGGTTGCCTGTTATATAGCATAGAGAATCTAACAGCCTCATAACTCCCTCACATCAAATATAGGAGGCATTAACTCCCTCCCAACAACTTGGAGCTAATTTAGGAACTGAATCCCTATTGTTGTCATCAGCTGAGATTTTTCCTATTTTGCTTAAACAGAAAATCTCAACACATAAAAAATGAGAAAACAATTTCAAGAGAAGGAAAAAGAGGTTGAGAAATTAGAAGCAGAAGTGGTTTCCTTGAGAAAGCAATGAAAGATGGAGAAGAGCACGGTAACCTTATATAATTTTTTTGAGATCTAAAGACCACCAATGGATAAATCTGGTCTTGGATTTCAAAAGGGCGAGTCTAGTTTACATGCAGGTAAAAACATTAAAGAAGAACCCAAGAAAGTTGTAGCAAACAGTACCAACAACAAAATTGAGATCCAAGGAAACAAGAAGCAAATCCAACAGTCGAATAGTAAACAAAAGAACCAACAACAAAAAAGCAGGTAGAACCAACAACTGATCATGCAGCAAAACCAATAGTAGAGAAGAAAACCTCAAGGAACACTTATAATGAGAAGACATTTTGCTCTTAGAGATGATCGGGAAAGATTTGTAAAGTTTCAAAGAAAACAAAGTTCTTTTGTTTCTTCTGTGCATAATGTAGAATGTTACAACTGTCACAAGTTTGGACATGCTGCAACTATCTATTGGAGCAGAACATATAGATCTAATTAGCAATATTAGCAGCCAAGGAGAATGGCTAACATGTATAATCGTAATTTTTATGGTTATTGTTACTCATGTCACCTATTTGGCCATAAGGCAATATGTTGCAGGTCTAACCATTCAAGGAGAGACACATTTCATGCATGATTTGGATACGACTTGAGAAGAAGAAGAGTTGATCCTCTTGGCCATGTGGAGTGATATATTTTCCATAGATTTGGCCATATGGAAAGAAATTGTTTGCTGCCCCATTACTCAACACAAAACTATCAAAAGCAATAAAAACCAAGAGGATCTAGTACAAAGAAAGGAAGGAAGTAAGTAAAGGAAGAAAGAAGCAAGTCAAGGAAGAGAAGAAGCAACCCAAGACCGTGTGGAAGAAGAAGGAGAAGCATCTCTTTAAGTAGTGAAGCACATTCCCTCCTGCAGTCCATGATTATTTCATGCATATTTGTAGAGGACTGTAGAATTCATGAGAGGTGCACAACCTCAAGGGGAGTGTAAGGAAATTGTTGTAGCAACATATGACTAGTTCTTTTCAGCCTCATGCACATTCAAGCCCACATGATCAACCTGTCTATTGGAGGCATATTGAGCTCAGGGGGAGCTATGCATGGTATGATATTTGCCTAGATTACCTGGAATTTTCTCATTATTTTCACCCAGACATTTGTGGAAGATTTATATGTGTTTTCATGGTGAAAAATAGCACATTTTTCAACCATGTATATGATCTTGGTTTCCACTAACAATTGGTTGAAAAGATGTGCAACCATGCATAGATTGTGATCATCACTCCAGGATGTATTGAGGTGAATTGTGACATGGAGCAACCATGTATGAGTTGTTGTATGATGATTACTACAACCATGTGTTTGTTATTGTTTCATCATTTTATATTGGTATTGGGTCCAGTCAATAGTTGTTGAGTCATCATGGTGATAGGCTTGTTTTGGAGGAGTACTATAAGTCTATTTTGCATCCACATGTATGGGCTAATGTTTATGAAATTTTCATGATGTATCATGTATTTGAGTCATCGGTCCATAGGATATTATCATAGTAACTATGTATTTAATTGAAAATCTATATATAATGCTCATGGAGCCTTGTACTCATGTTGTATTATCATTGGGCAAATTAGTCATGAGTCATGAGGTCATGTAATAGTCATGTATGAGGTATTATGACACTACTACAACCATGTATTTATCATTGTATATGTTACTTGAGTCATGGTCATGTGGAGTCTCAGTCCATATGGTGCTTCTATTGGTCAAATGAAGCATTATTTGCAGTGGAAGCCATCATTTCAACCCAACAATTGGTATCTCTACAACTTGGAGATGACATGTGTTCAGGGGGAGCATTATTTGTTCCTATGTACTTCAGCCATACATTCTTGGCACTTGTAGGTGTTCATGATGTGCCTCATACTATGCTAGATAGTGGGGTCTTGGCCTCATGTGATGAGATGTTTGGTAGTTGATGCTATGTAGTTATGGAGAAGATTGTGTGTGGTTGCCTCATGTGGATGAGTGTTGGATGATGCATATGCATGTTTAATGCATATAATTGATGTTGCTCATAGTTGCTATTATGATGATGTTGCATATTTTGCTTATGTTTGCCTTATGTTGGCATGTTGTTGCTTGTTGCTATTAGTTCTTGGTTGATATGCCGCTCTGGATGATGATTGTTATATTTGATGCTTGTTGCTACTGACATGTGGAGAGATAGAGGATGATGGTTGATATATATGCTGCTTATTGTTTGTATGGAGGCATGGATGACCTTTGATATGCATTATTTTTCAACCATGTTGAGATGTATTGCTCCAATACTTTTGCTTCAAATTCTTGCTGCCTATTCATATGCAGTTGACCCTTTGCCATTGATGTCAAAGGAGTAGAAAATTTGGATGGATAGAGATAAACATTAGAGTTGCAGTTTCTATGGAGATCGGTGTCACATGTTGTTGAGGTTGACATCAATGACAAAGGGGGAGTTTGTTGGCATCGCGGTGTTTGGCATTGATGTCAATAGGTTCATGGTGCTGCTTCTCATGTGCATATGTGTTTCGATTGGTGGTCCTAGTGGTTAGCATTGATGTCAATAATATGATGTCACTCATGTTGGTTCGTGTGGGCATGTGTTGGCATTAGTGATGATGGAACACTTGATGGCACACTTAATGACTTGTTGCAGTGTGTTGGTCTCATGATGATTATGATGATGCTACATGTGGATGATGCAGATCTACATGTGATAGAGATGGTTATGGAACACTAGTTGAGTTTTCAACTAGGTATTCATTAGGCCTTCATGTCTATGCTTATGAGGATGACTTGTTGTAATGATGTGATGGATTGATGAAGGTGCTACAGAGGTGTTGCAACTTGTTTTGAGGCTTGATTAAGAGTGGAGGACTTGTTGGCACCCTTGCCATCCTTTTTTGTTGGCCTTCAAGGTCAATTTGGCATTGACACTTGGGAGGCATGTTTGATCTTCTTGCAGATGTATCAAAGGTTATGTTAGAGGTTTGTAGGCTAGTACAAATGTCAGAGAAGGTGATCCAATAGGTGGCAAAGGTTTTGAGTTGAAGGCATGTTGTTTTCCCTCGTCTTTAGCCACAGTTGCATGGAGCCAAACCTATGGGAGCGGTTGGAAGGCTCCAGTCGCTAGAAGAGAAACCTATGGGAGCGGTTATAGGTCTCAGTTGCATGGAGCCAGTGTTATGCATGCGACTGAGGGATTTCATGACATTTTCTCTACATTCCTCATGCTGTTCGGAAAGAAATTAACTTGGAAACTCCTAGAGGCTTCTAGAATTGTTTGAAAAAGTCGCAAATGGTTTGAAAAGGTCCTTTTATGA
>APFE030712585.1:132011-171538 GCA_000404065.3 Pinus taeda
TCCTCATTTTTTATTGGTAAATTTCCTTCCTACTCTCTTTTTTCACTCCTTACTATCTATATACTCTGTCAATATTCTATCTATTTTTGCTTATAACAAGTGCATAACTAGAAGCAGAAGAAGCACGTGAACTTCCAGTTTGTTACACTTATTCTAGATACTTTTAAAATTAGAGGGTTTTTATTGTTGTGGAATTCATATATCCATTGCTACATCTAGTTCACCAATACAAGGTTTGATAGATCCAATTTGCTAATACAGACATTTGTTAGAAGAGTTTGTTAGATCTAGTTCACATATACAGGGGTTTGCTAGATCTAGTTTGCGATACAAGGGTTTACTAGATCTAGTTTATTGATACATGTGTTTGCTAGATCTAATTCGTTGATACAAGTGATTTCTATATCTAGCTCATTGACATAGGGGCTTTAGATAGATGCTTTTTATTGTTTTGGAATGCATATATCCATAGCTAATGCAAGGGGTTTTAAATAGAATATTTTTATTGCTCAAGAATGCATATATCCATAGCTATATCTATTTCCCTGATATATGGGTTTTGATAATGTAGGTCTACCAACAATACTACATAGGTTTTGATAAAAATATTTTTATTGTCCTGAGATTCGTATATCCATAGCTAGATCTACTGCTTTGATGCATGGGTTTTGATAATACAGGTCTAATAACGATAAAAAATCCACAACTCAAAAGCAGAAGAAGCATTAAGGTTTGAGCACCAAGTTTTCTCGAATTAGTCCAGTTACTTCGGAGAATAGAGGGTTTTTATTGTTGTGAAATGTATATGTCCATTGTAGCTATAGTTCCCTAATACAAGTGTTTTAATAAAAAAGGTATGCATCTGTGGAGTTATAGCCACATTGACTAATTAATCAATGTTTTTGCCATGTTCTAAAGATATAGCCTCCTTTCCGCTAAATTATTCCTCCACGAGAATGGTGTGGCATTTACCTTGGTCGTTTTATTCACTCAACGACATTTTCATTTACGAGGTATTTAGATTTATATTGGATTTGTTGTTTTTGATTTATAATGAATCCGCTTAACTCATTCATTAGATAATATGGAATCATGGTAGCTATATTGAATGGTTAGTGATTTGTTATTATAGCTATCATCATAATATAAGGTAATCCATATCATTTTGATTAATTATTCATTTATATTGAATTTCGATTTAATCTTAACCTTTTCGATTACAGGATATTTCAATTAATATTGAAAATGTTGTTTTTTTTTGTTTTGTTTTAATGAATTTGCTTAACCCATTCACTAGATAATATGAAATCATTACAACTATATTGGATGGTTAGGTATCTGTTATTATAACTATCAGCATGGTATATGATAATCCATATTGTTTTGACCTAACAACTAATTCAAGTGTTTTAGTAATGCAGGTCCATCCAATGGGTTCACACATGAGAAAAATGGATTCACAACAGAGGGCAAAGGCATGCATAACTTTAATGTTATGCTTTTGCATTTCCACTATTCGAGGTTGCATCGTCAAAATTCGTGAGTGGCCTCTTCTTTTACGCAAGGATATGTGCATGTGGAGGCATTTCTAGATCCCACCCCATCCATATCTCTAGTATACACCACGTCCATTCCCCCCTGCATATGCCATGTGTCGCATCTACTTTGTTGGTTTTTGGTCCTCCATTGGTTCTCCTTTGGCTCCTGTATTTAAGGCTTCAATACCAATGGAAGTAGCAGAAACAACCTTGGATCCTACACCTGAGGCTTCACCACCACTGGCAATAACTAAAACATTTGTAGCATCTCCAACCATTCTTATTCGCCAATTTCTACTTTTGAAAGGTCAAGTATCAGGCGCATACCATCTAAAGCATACAACAACCTTTGAACTCTTATCCATATCTTAGCTATTTTAAAAGACCTCTAACCTTATGTATATGACACTGTCTAAAGCATATGGCAACATTTGTATTTTTCTCCATATCTCAATTATTTTTAAAGGTCGCTAACCTTATGTATATGATACCAACAACATTTGGTTATAAAATTGATGTATATGATATCAACGACATTTGGTTACAAAATTTATGAATATGATACTACCATTTGTATGCTCAAGCTTTCATTTGTTGAATAATGGTGTGATCAAGGCTTAGAACCTCACTGCTCATTTAGGTGCTCTGCTCACCACATATCACTACATTATAAGATTAAATTTTATATGCCTTAGGTATATTTTGAAAATTATCAACATTATTTTGATGGAGAATTATTATGTATGATGATATTATTATCTTTGGATGAATGTTTTGAATTTACCTTAGAATAAATGTTATTCATGAAATATTTTGATCTCGTAATCACATATTTGAATTTTAGTTGATTTGATTAAAGTTGATTAAAGATGACGATGATATTATTAGAATTATCTTGTTACTTTATATATGTTTTGAAAATTGTCAATGTTTTTTTGTGGAGAATTATTATATATGATGACATTACTATTTTTGGATGGATGTTGTGAATTTACATTAGAATAATGATATTTGCGATAGGTTTTGATTTGGTAGTCACATATGTATATTGAAAATTGTTAATGATTTTTTGATGGCGAATTATTATATATGATGATACTGTTATTTCTTGGATGGATGTTTTCAATTTCTTTTAAATTTATTTACAAACATTATGTTATCAATTTGAATTGTGAAGTCTTATTTAATGATATTTAGAAATGGTAATATATTTCACTATGTAATTGAAATTAGTAAAATGAACCCATAAAGGGGGTCATGAATGGAAAAACGAATTACACTCTAAATAAGAATCCAAATGTGGATGTAATAATGGATGCAAAATTGTGAGTATAATTGGATGTTAAACTATACATCAAGACAAGAAGCAAATAAGGACAAAAAAATGGTTTTAAACTAGAAGTAAAAAAAAGTGCAACAATAGACACAGAAGGGAAAAAAACAGGACATAAAAAAGGATACCATATCAGGTGCAAACAAAGATGCAAAAATGGACATGGAACTAGATGCAAAAAAGGAAAAACAACTAGACATAAAATTAAATGCAAAAGGGGATGCCAAGTTGGGTGCTAAAAAGAAACAAGAAAGGATGCAAATTTAGACGCTAAATGAGGATGTAAAGCCTTGGTGTAAAATTAGTATGTGAATTGGGCTTAAAAAGGGTGAAACCAAGGACACCATATTGGATGCCAAAATAATGCATAACTAGATGCAAGTTTAGACTCAAACCTAGGCGCAAATTGAGATGCAAATGTGGAAACAAAATGAGGAAGAAAAAAATTTGAAAATTTGGATGTTGAAAGGGATGCAAAATTAGACACCAAATAGGACGCAAATTTGGATGCCAAAAATGGTGCAAAAATAGGCACAAAACCAAATGTAAAAATAGATACAAACTTAGAAGCACAAATTGGTGTAAGACTAGATGCAAAAAAGGCATTAAATTGCATGCAAATGATGGCATAAAACTAGAAGCAAAAAATAGCACAAAATAGGAAGCAAAAAACGATGAAAAAACAGATGCAAAAAATGGTGCGAAACTAGAAGCAAAACCTGTCGTAGAACCAGATGCAAATCCTAATTCAAAATATGATGTAAAAAATGATGCAAAATATGGTGTAAAAATGGATGCAAAATATGGTGTTAAAAAGGATGAAAAACCTGGTGCAAAAAGGACGCTTTAAAAAATGTACAATAGAGCCAGGTTTAGCGCCAAGCCGCTCATCCTAATTGGAAAGAAAAACACTAAAATCTAGTGCAAATTGCCTATTTTGTTGTAGTAACCAAATAAAGCAACAAAATAACTTAGAGATGAAAGAAAAAGTAGGAAAAAAAAGTGACGCATGCACAATTTTTATGTTCTTCAACATCAATTCACCATTCAAATAAATTTCTAACTTACAAGAGCTCCCATAATAGGAAAATGGATCTACAAAAAATACAAATGAAACCCACCAAAAGTGAATTTCCAACTCTCGAAAATATGCCCTTGATGACCTATATGCTAGAATGCATGGTTTATATGGTCTGCAAATCAATGACTACCCTCTCCTTCATTGCTATTGTAATACTTCCTCTTTCTCGGAAAATCAAAAGATTCTTATTTTGATTTTCTCTCTCTTTCTCAAAATCCTTATTGAGAAGCCCACGGGGGGAAGCTCAATGAGAGATGGTAATGCAAGAATCCCAAATTTCCTGGATTTCAAATGAATCTCAACCTCTCAACTGGAACAAACTGTCCTAGCATCCTCTGTTATGGTAACATAAAGTGTACTTCTTTAATAGGAAGTGAAATGTGGTCACAGGAAAAACCACAAAAGAACTGGAACTTTTGTAGAAGCCAATTTAATTGGGTTTATGGTTTAAACCCTCCCCTCTTGATCCTTTGTTATTCATCTCCTTAGAGAATGCATTGTTTCAACTCTGAATACCATTTGATGTAACTCATGGGTTTGCGTGAATAACCTCCTCACATGAGCACCTCTTTAATTAAGGAAGTTTACAGGGTCAATAATTTTTTGGTGTTCTTATAGTCATTGTGACATGTCTAGCTTTTAATTCATTATCTTTTACTTCGAATCAATAGAAACTTGGATGAAATAACACACAGGTGGTGAGTCCCTTCAACACTTTACCTCCTTTGATCAAAATAGTTATCAAATACCCCCTCTAAGTTCAGTTGCACTTTTCATTCATGAGGTGACTTTACACCGGATGATATGGGTTCGTGCCATTTGATTTTAATCTTCCAGAATCAATGAAAACTCATATTCACAACTTGTCTACTTACATATTAATCCCTATTATTCTCAGAAACCAAAATTCCTCATAAGCCCATTACAAGAACTAGATACACACACTCTTATACTACATTCATGTATCCATTCAATGGATCAATTTACACACATGCATAAAAATCCAAATTTAAAATTCCCAAGAATCCTTCTCTGATTTCCCTAGTTGAGTTTAAGTACTATCTATGTCTTACACAATGACCATTTCCTTTTTATACACACATTGCTAACTTTCTTTTGAATCCCATTAAGGAATCTAGTCCTACTTTATGGATATAAAACCTCTTCCTCTATATATCTCGCTTATGGAGATCAACGTACAAAATGTGGGGTTCTCCTCTATAAATCGTAATTTTTTTAAGTACTATTGTATAACAGATTTCTAGCATCATTTAATTCAACTATACATACATGAACCTAAAATTTATGTTAGTCCTAAATTCATACAAAAACTTGAGTTTGCACAAAGACAATGCAATGACATGAAAATTTCCCATTTTATTCAATTAACAATCGTACATATATTCTTACTAAGAATTTTGTGTATTCGATCCTTGGCCTGATTTTTCCTTTATTTGGGCCAACCTCTATTTTGTTCCCATAGGCTTACAATGATTATATCAAAAATTTGGAAATGATAACCTAGCAAATTCAGTTTACATCATATGACAAGATTCTTCTCCTACAATCTCTCATTGTTTAACTTAACAAGGTAGATTAGGTACTTAACTAATTCGCTTAAAGCTCACATAATAATTTAAATAATTATAAGATTAGGTCTATCAACAAATGGGAAACTTAAGAGCAATGATCCTGCATCAGATGGCCATGTTATGCAATATTATGTAAACCATGAGATTCAATGTTCAAATCTCCGATGGGTGAAACCAAAAAAACAAAACAAAATCCTTATTGAGAAAATAACTAATGTGTCCTCCCTTTTACTTGGCTTCCTTCTATAATTTTGAGTTGGGCCAAATCCTTAATATCAATGATAAATGTTAAATCTAATCTCGAGGTGAGATCAATGGTCGAAAATTCGACATAAATCACTAACACCCAAACTTAAGGCACTTTATTAAATTAAACTCACTTTATAAAAAGACATTCACTTAATTAATTAATTAATAAAGAAAGTGAAATCCTATGCAAGAGTCATTTAATGATGATTCCCACAACTTGGACACTTTTCTTTTTACAGAAATATATGTCAAAGCTACAATCTTCAACACCCACACATTTTAGGAGAAAGCAATCATTTTTATATTTTTGTAGCAAATTGATTCAAAAAAATCCCTTACAAACAAAGTTCGGACAATCAAGATTTGGCAGTTTAAACTAAGGATTTTTTAAAAGTTATTTATAGGGCAGATAACTCCTGGAATTAAGTTGCCAACCCAATTTCAATCATCTCAATCCAATTTTATATGAAAAAGTTATGCGTGAATTACTAATTGTTGGTCATAGAATCTCCATTGTGACAAATCTACATCATGATTGTTGATTAGTATATTTCACATATCAAAACATTACATATTCAAAATATGTTTATAAGGGAGATATCCACATGAATACACTATGATCTCCCACTAGAATCATGTTGATTGGACTTCATACAAAAATGTTATGCTAAAAAAGTCATTGTAGGTTTAAACTATAAGTTAAAGCCTATGCTGACTTGAAGACTATTCTTCATCTTGATATATGATTTAAATTCAAAATCAAAATTTTCCTTCACCTTTTTTCCTCCATCATTTCACGTTTTATTGTAGGCAAGTGCTAAGTTTTTGTAGGTCTCAAAAGAATGTAGAAGGTCAAAATATGAATACGTGATTTTCAATATCAAACTTTAAAGACTTATGAACAAGGGTGTGATATGCAAACACACAAGACAAGAATGTGTGACATCACAAGATGTTGAACAAGCTATTTTCGAAGCACCAGTTTCTCAACTTGTTACAAAGTGTTCCAACTGTTGACCAACAACACCAACAACCTTGAACGTTTCCAAGATGGATATAAATCAATAAAAATGAAGAATGATATGAAGGCCAAGTGAATACAAGTATCAAGGAGAAGTCAACCTCCACTGCCACATCCACCATACCATTGCTACAAGTGTGGTCTTCTCTAGATATCCATTATTTATCCTACTTATTCACCATAGTATGCCTATATATATTCCCCCCTTCCAAGTTCAACAATCCATGCATGTTGAATTCCAAACTTTTATTTGTTTATGTAATCAAATCTTAAATCTTTTATCATACTACTACTATAATCATATTATGACCTTGACCTATTTTTCCTTCATGAGTTTTTCATACTATCTTACCCCCTTATCCATACAATAACATAACTCACTTACCATGTTGAGTTACCTCATTGTCCTATCTTTTTATCCAAATAAAATTTGATTGTTAAAACTTATCTCAAGCCCCATCACACCTTGGAGTGCTTGAAAACCAGCTTACAAGTGGCCATTCCTTAGACATAATAATTTCTGATTGTGAAACCCATCTTTGGGCATAATAAAACAACTCTTGTTTGAAAAACAACTTGTTGGCCGACAAGATTTGAAAATAGTGGAAGAGAAATTAAAATTCCATTTCAGTTCCATTGCTCATTATGTCATAATTTTATAAACTTGCTGCTCCTTCAAAAGATCTTAGTCTTTCTTATTATGATACAACTTCCAAGCTTCCATATCTCATCTGACAACAAGCTACAAGTACCACATGATTGAGATTCTATATATATATTTCATTCAATTTAGTTCAACTCACCACTGTGGACCAAATTAGCTCTTCTCCGTCTCAAGATGTCATTTCATAGAACTCTAGGATGGTGAAGGTACATTTATTTTCTAATTTTTAATCAATAATTCATTCAATATTAGAACAAATATACTTGGACAGAAAGAAACCTTTAGTTGGGGAGAACATACTCATGATACATTTTAACACATGTCCCATATTCTCATGATGCATTTTGAATCCTAGATAGTTTCCCTTGTGAAAATGGTGCTATGGATGGTTTCCTCACATATGAGATTTGTAGTTACAAGAAAATCTAGAATTTTGTAAATCCTTATTCACTTGCATAATAATGCCCCTTCATATTTAAATCTATCACTTGGAGATTCTTCATGGTCTTCATGGTATGGTGTAGTTGCTATTAAATCTTCATAAAAATCATCAATAACCACCAATCTACACATTGTCAACTTAGTTTATCTAACACTATCAAATCTGCTTTGAGGGCACTTTTTTCATGTCATTTGTATGTAGTTGAAGCCAAATCAAGAAAAAATGAGATATGGGTTGTGTGCCTAGTATAACCATTTAGGTAACCATATTTGCAATTTTTTTAGAAAATGTATAAGGAAGCTTGTGCGAGCTTGTTTTTAAGGCATATTTCAAAGTTTTATCACTATGTACAAGTAAACAAAATTCAAGTCCTTTTGCACAACAAGGGGTTTTATTTATCAAAATGAAAATATAGAATTGTATAACAATGGGGAATGAGGAAACACACCCTCTCTCTTTTAAACCACTCAATTTGGCTTTAAAATGAGCCTGGGTGTGCATTTTTGTACACATAATTGAAAAAATGGCAAAAAGACAAAAATCTCCTTTCAGCCTCACATTTGGACATTTGAAAACAAAACACTGACAGTTTGGTGAGAAAGTTATTCAACATGATTCTCTTGTTTAGCAAGTATATTATCATCATTTTTCATGTAAATTCCAATTAGTTACATTCTTTCATCATCCATAGATGATGCAATTTAGATTCCAAGTTTGGACCAACAACGAGTAAAGGGTGATGCCAACCAACTACCTTGGTAAATTTCACAACTACAACAAAAATTGGGTATCCAAAGAAGATTATAGAAATCGACATTAGAGTAGTTTCAAATTTGAAGTACATTATGTTCATATTTTGAGTTCAAATTTTGGGTATACATATGCAAGGGTTATGAGCAACATTTAGTGGCAATTCGTGAAAGGTCAAACCACCAATATTAAGAGTAGTCCATGGAAACTTGTGTGAGGATTAGTAAAAAGCTTTTAACCAACACTATACCCAACCTCAAGCATATGTATAAACAACAAATAATTTTGGTGGTATGGTTTAATTCCATGCCTTAGCCACAACAACAAACCAAGGAGAAAGCAATTTCCAATGCATCATTTTTTAATTATTTATAGATTTTTGTGGTTGGAATTCGAAGAATCTAAACTTGGAAGATGATCTACACTGTTCATTGTTTAAAGTCATTGTTTTGAATCACAAACATGATTCATCATTAGAACCACTGAGTCGAAATAAAAAAAAAGCATAGATTGTGAATAAATACTAATGTCTACACCAATATGTAGAGGGTGCAAAGATCAACCAACAAAAATTCCAAACCATAAACCCCTTTAGAAGAAAAAAAACACCTAACAATATTCTAAATTATTTAATAAAATAAATAAAACAATAAACACAAACTAAAAATGATCTAATTAATAACACAATAAATAATTAATAACTAGTTAATATAAATAATATAATATTTTTCTATTATATTAGACTATATAAATACTATAATATTTTTAGCGTGTTATTATTTTAGTCCCTATCTTATATTTACTTTTTATGTGCTACTATATATTTATGTAAATATGTTTGGTATGTTATTACTTTATAGTTGTTTTGTATTGCTTAATCGTTATTATTTATGTTAATTTATTATTTCTAATATTATTAAGTAAATCATTTTTAATTTGTTTTTGTTATTTTATTTAGAATGTTGTTGACATTTTCTTTTCTTTTTAGGGTTTATGGTTTATGATTGTCGTTAGTCGATTTTGTTTGTTTGTTTATTTATTTTTGATTCACGGATATCAGAGATCTGTGACTTCTATGTCCATAGAATATTTGTACCAGATAGATATACTTGAAAGGATCACTTCCTACCAGCTCAACCATGGAGCCTGACCCCGAGAGTGTCGAGAGAATTGAAAATATGACCTCTCAATAACAAAGGTACTTTAACGATGGGGACTAGATTAATTGAGCTAATCCTCGGGGCTATTAGATTTTGTTAGTTGACTTTTGCACCATCCATATATTGGTCTTTAGCATTGGTATTTATTAATGATTTGTGCTTCCTTTTCTCTTGACTCGGTGGGCCTGGGGATGATTCATATTTGTAATTCGAAACATTGACTTTAAACAACGAACATTATGGATCATCCTCTGAGTTTGAATTGTTTTTTTTTTTAAATGTAGAAATTAATTTCAAGATATCTTTGAAACCATGAATCTGTTGGCCACGAAATTTGGAGTAGAAATGTCTCAAGGTAAGATAATGAACTAAAGAAAGCTCAAGTCAAACAAATTCATATTTCTGGAGAAATCAACCATCGCCACTTGTAGCTATTTTCCATTTTCTCGAGATTTGTGAATTTGTTGGCTACAATTTTTTGTGAGCTAAAGCATAAATTTATTAGCAATAAACCCACCAACTTTCACGGAAAATTTGTTTGTAGTTTGAGAGAAAATGGATGATCAACGCTGTTGTAGGATACGTTTAAAGATCATGTAATGATTGATTTGTTTGCATACTAGTGCAAGCTTAAACATAAATATGCCACATGGGTTTTGTGTGCAAACTTCATATGATGGTTCAACACCTATTTAACCTATTTGAAATCCAATAGAGGTGTTATCTCGTGGTCACACCCAGAGTCAACTACATGCTAGTGATAAGCAATTTGAAAGTTACTTCATAAATTTGGTTTAAGGATTGATATGATGGGTTGGAATATAAGCATAAAACAAAAGATTTGTTTGATATATAAACTATTGGGTCATCATTCTAAATGCATCCACATAATTTGATCGTAATATCCCTTGCTTTACCCTTGATTTTGTAATATTAATGTATTACCGTAAGCCAACGTGGGAGCCATTACTGATAGAGATAACATGTTGTAACACATATATAAATTAATTAAAATTTATGGCCAACTGAAGGAGAGGATTGCCTTACGGATCCATTGGCTAAGGGAAGAGTTTGTGTGCCTTGAAAGGCCACAAACCTAGCTTGGAGTTGATGGTTGAAAATCAATGGATGAGACAAGCTAAAGGGGGAACACCTATTGTGTGTCATGAACAAGCCATGAGCCAACCTGCATTGAATGACTAAAGGCGTTAAACACCCAAGTTAAGTTGACAGGAGGTTGGCTCTGACCCAATGGAGCTATCTAACTGAAAAGCGATTTTGATATGGGATTGAGTGTGTGGGTAGAGGATAACACCCATTCCCTCTCCCTCACGAATTGAGGCTAGGGAACTGGGGGTCTCAGGAAAAAAGATGGAGAGTTAACAAGAAAGGAAACATAAGGAGATTGGGGAAGAACGTTGGGGAGAATTTGGCGAAAAGAAACAAATATTAGATAGGAGGATGAACATTGGCCAAAGTTGAGAACACAACAGTGGAAGAGGAGACAACATAAGCAAAACATGGCTAGAGAGAGAATCCCCTAGAAGTTGGGCATGGAGCAAAGTTGGAGTTTGTGAATGAGCATTGTGCTAAGAGATTTGGGATGTTATCCATGTGATGTGATCTTGTGTTGAAGCCACTAGACTATGCGTCTAATCTTGATTGGTCAGTGGGAGGATTAGCGGATGACCAAATCACTGTGGTGATTGTTGTATAGTTCCTAACCACCTAAACATGGAAATTTGTCACTGTGGTGCTTACTAGAGAGTTGTTAACCACTTGGAGAATTGACTGTATACCCCTGTGGTGCTTGCTATGAAAAGACAGTTGAGAAACCATCTAAGCAGTAGATTCAAACTCTTAGATTAAGAAAGACCCCGTATGCATCCTGGGTGAACCTGTGATTTAACTCAAAGGAGTAAGTGAGTCGTTGTAGTGCTTACTGCAAGAAGGCAGTCGAGAAACTGCCTAAACAATGGAATCTATCTCTTGAGTGTCTACCAAGCCTTGGTGTGAATTTTACTTGAGTAAGCATCCTCTCAGACTTTGTATCTAGCTTAGGGGTGGTCAATTGCAAGAAAGTTGCAGTGTAGTTGGCCTATGGTGAAGTGGAGAGTGGAAATCAACCCTTCAATGTCCAACCATCTTGACATAATTATACAAGCTTAATGTAACTTTATATTGAGCTATGAGATGTAATGTTTTATGAATGTACATGTTTGGTATGGAATCATGAATATGAATGAATGATAATGACTTCCTGACTAGTACATGCCGTTATTATGCTCATACTCGTTAGGATGTTTTGTATGTTAAGTAATTGATAGATGACTAGATAGTGTTGATTTAGGTTACGATTATGACGAATGCGTTAAACTATGTGAAATGTTTCCTCCATCTTATCTAATAGTAATGGTTATGAAATAATGGACTTGTAACTATAGTTGTCATTGAGTAGTTGGGTGACTTGGTATGTCCCTTATTATCTAATGGATTGGCTAAATTCCTTGATTATGTTTAACCATCTAGTAGTATGGCTACACAGCTAGATTATGAGCTACAAAGTTAGACATGGATGCCCGGACTAGACAAATAGAGCGATATGGGATCTGGAGTAGTCACTTTCCTTTACCAGTCACTACACCTTAGCTCGATAATGGATCTTTCATCGTCAGGCCAAGGATTTAATATGTCATAGAGCACAGTTTTTGGGAGACTAACCATGGTCCACTATTAGTGCCTTATGCCTTAACCCTTTACAATCGAACGAGTAGTGAGGGACCAATCGGTTCAATGATTATTTTGACCTTTGGAACACTACAACCAAAAGACCAGCCACCGTCAAATATTTGCAGTTTTATCTCCTTACTAACGGGTGAGCGATAGAGGAGAGGTCAATGTGGCCATTGTTCTAAACCCTTGGCTTCTTATTGTCAAAAGGTCGCCCACCACCAAAGCTTTGCCCCTTGTCACTCGCAAAGGCATTGCCGATGGAAGTTTGGTCGATTCGGCCGTGGCTACAACCCCAGGAGCCTCGTTTCTATGATCCATATTTATGTAGGAACAAAATGAAATATAGATTTTAACATAAAACACAGAGCTACAACGAAAATCAAACTTCAATTCATTGATAACAAAATACTAAAATTATTTACATGCAGAATGGAAACAAACTAGCTCGGGTGATGGTATCTTATCTCTAAGAAGAGATGTGGCAACTAAATGCCTTTGAAATATGTTGCAATGAGGCTCAAAGGCTTATTTATTATTGAGAAATAGTAAAAAACCCTGAACATCCAAAACCCTAACCCTAGGAGATGAAGCACCAAAAGTATGTGGGCCCTGTTAGCCCCTGAGGTGCAGTGTTGTTATTTGTAGTGGAAATGTCCCCTGTTTTAGATCTGACGACCACGTCTCCTCTTGCTTTGCTTTGGCCATAAGCTGGACTTCAAAAATACTACTCTCGCATCTATAATTGCATCAGGTTCTATCAGCGCTGAGGTGCTGATCCAAACATATTTAAAACACTCTCTAAGTCTTCGAAATCTTCTTAAAAACATTCAGAAGATCAAAGCCATTGCATAAGGGGAACCTTTAAATAGGTGGAAAAACACTATCGGGAGGCGAAAAACACTAGAAAGTAGTGAAAAACAGAGCAGCGGAGGCTTGAGCAATGAATGCACAACAGTCATTAGATCTGGCCGATCAACAGTCCATATCTGATCGGCAAATCACAATTGGCAACCACAACAGAGCACTTACAATGGCCTGGGGCTATTGCGATATGCGATTGCAACTGATTGCATCGTGATATTGATATTGAAGAAACATTATGGAGCGGGGCCTATACCCATACATGTATGCGATGCAATTAGCTGGACCCAATGGCTATATAAACATTATTGCATAGATTTTGAGATCCATCGAAAGGCATTTTTTAATGTAATTTCACATATTTTGCTATTTAACGAAATACAAAGAAACAACGCTGATGCGATAAGACCTAGACCCGAAAGGGTTCGTGAAGGGAAATATATAATATTTGAAGTCCGGAGGGAGCCAATTTTCATGTTATTTTCAATGTTCTAAACATATTTCCAAAATACAAAGGGAAGCCTTGGAACAAGGCCGAAGCAACTTGTGACAACGATTGAGGATGGACCCGATAGGATAATAGACTAGATTTAAGGACTTTTGAAGTTTGGATGAACAATGTTCGCGGCGGATTTTCACAGTTTGAACTCATTTCTTTGTGTAATAGAAAGCGACCGTTTCAGGGATTCCAAAGGCCCGATGCACTCATCCAGTGCAGAATAGGTGGCCACCTCCCCTTAAGACAACGCGATGCAACTGAACCAACAGAATTGATCATGGAGCATCGCTGGCACAAGTGAGCTACCTGTCAGCGCAGCGAAATTACCAGAATTCGGTTACTGTGTTTGTTAGAAACCAGAGGGGATAGAGTAAGACATGTCGAGCCTCAGAGAGCTCAAGCACATTGTAACGAGCCTATAAAAGGCTAAAATTTAGAAGAAATAGGGGTTCAACTTTTGGAGACTATGGAGACTCTGCTCCTCTCAGCGTCTCATCTTCATTCCAGTAATACAAGATTATTTGGTTGTTATATGTTCAATCCCCATCTTTCCCTCTGTTCTAAGCTTGCACTTGATGGGTTATTCATGTTTTCTTCTGTGTCGAATGCTAGATAACTGTCATCTTATCTTTGCATTGATAAATTAGATTTGTAAGTTCTATAGCTAGCCATTCATATGTGTTTATGTATGCATCTGCTGGTACAGTCAGTATTCTCCATCTATCCATTGAATCTATAATCTATCGAGCATTAGTGGTTGATTGCCTTGTCTGGTTGAGGGTGTTCATGCATGTTTTGAGTGAAATAGAGTTGAAACAGTCATCTGACTTGATCTAAACCCCAATCCATTCCAATAGTTCAGAAAACGATATTGAAGATTTATATGTTTCCAGGCATCTCCGAGCTATAACCTAGGAGAGCTTCCTGGAGTGCTAACATAATTGGCAATGTTGTCGGGGAAAGGAAACTAAAGCTCAACTTCCCTGGGAGAAGACACAAATCCAACTTTGATGATAGACAAAGTCTGGACACTTTTTCAATTGTAATCATCTATCTGGCGACTCTACTGGAGGACAAACATCTTGGCGACTCCACTTCATAGCTCTGGCTAAGTTTCTGAGACATACTCAGAGAAATCCTCAGAAGCCACAAGCTGACCCAGTATCTGACCCTAAAAAAATCATCAAAGAAAGAAAGGCATTGCAGAAAAGAGCATCAGGTTCAGGTAGCTCTAAACAATATTCTATATCTCTTCAAGAAAATCATGTAATAGAACAAATACATATTGAGAGTATAGCATCTAATACTAGCAGTGAAGAAAAAAATCTCAGAGATTCATAAAGCTCCTTATTCTTTAGGTTCTCCTTTTGTCGCAAGCCCAAAGGAAACCTCTCCTCCTATCCATCATACTCCTTTAGTCCTATGAGTCACTCCTCAACCCTCTGTCATTCGAACTTCCAGTTCCCTCATAGCCACCACAGCTATGGTAGGACCACAAGCACCTACAAAAATGGAAAGAATCATAGCTGCTAGGTATGGACCTCTAGTACCACCCACTCCTTTGAATGCCACGCCTAGTGGAGAATATCAGAAGAAGGAATACCCATCTTTCTGCTAAACAAATTGATTGAACCCTTTAATTTAATTAGACCTTTTATAAGTGTAGGGCAATATCGTATGTGAATAAGCCCTGGCTGTCTAGTTGATCTATTTAATAAGTTGCTTCATTGATCAATTATTTTTTTTTATATGATCTACATAGAATAGATTAGATCCTTTTTAATTTTTCAATTGCAGTCCTTTTTTTCCATTTTAGTGAATCTCTAAAGGTATTGAGCAGATTTTCCTCCAACCTTACATACGACTTTCGTCGAATATGGCTTTCCACATTATTTATATCTGCATAGTTGAGATATATTCTTTATGCAATTAATTTGTTTACTCACTCTCAATTGAGTTTTCCGTTCCCTTTCTTTTGCTATGATTGAAATTCCTGTATTTTACATATTCTATACTATCAAGTCCTTAGGTTTACAAAATAATGTATAAAAAGTATAGGCCTAAGTTCACTGGGACTGAAGGTGTTACAGCTGAGGAGCATCTTGAATCATTCTATAACTATGCTGATAACCTGTACATTAGTGAAGATGATGTATGGATGAGAGTCTTTGTCCAAAGTATAGATGGAGAGGCTAGAAAATGGTTTAGAGAACTGACCCCAAGGTTTATAGCAGATATTGAGGCTTTAGATGATGCATTCCTAAAGCATTGGAGGGATAAGAAGGATCTACTCTACTACCACACCGAGTTTGGGAACTTCAAGAGGGAAAATGGCGAGTTGTTGTCTGATTTTAATAAGAGGTTTAACCGCATGTACAACAAGATACCAGCTGAAGTAAACCCACCACTACCTCTGCTAAACTCACCTATGCCAGTGCCTTTGATTCTGACTTTTGTCTACTGTTGAGGGAGAGATGATGTGTTGTCTAAGCTGATATGCAGGAGGCAGCCTTGGAAGTAGAAGCAAACATCATGGCTGTAGAGAAGCTCAAGGGGAATGTTGACAAAAGGAGACAAAGGGGCGAATCTTCATCATCTTCAGATCCCAAGATAGATTAAATGACCAAGATGATAGAGTCATTAGCCTCTAAAATCTCCAAATTAAAGGTTGAGCAGCACCCTAGGAAAGGAAGAGTTCCTAATACCTTTGCTCCTAGAAATCCAAATCCATATAGAAGAGCTAATGAGCAATTGTAGATTCTACAAAGAAGCAAAGATGCCAATGAAGACCAAAGGGCAAAGACCCCTTTCCAGAATGTAGTCATGGAAGAAGAGCAGTTTGAAGAAGATGATGAGATCCATTGCTTGGAAGACAAAGGCAGTGCCTCCTTTTTGACCTCAGCTGCCTATGAAAAGTCATTATTCAATGACCAGATCAACCAAGAGTGGGATGGTGAAGCTGTTCTGCAAACTGTTGATCGACACAAATATGATCTGAGATCAAAGATGAATAATGCCAAGGAAACCCCTGTTCAGAGAGGTGATGTCCCTGCGATAGAACAAGCTAAAAAGCAGAAACGACCAACAGTTGGTCCCATCATCCTCAAAGCTCCAACTTACGAGGTAAGAGGCCTTGACAAGTCTTCTTATCCTTTCAGTTTTGAATCAGAAATTCAGAAGCTAAGCATACCTATACCTTTGATTGAACTAGTGAAGAATGAGTCCTTCAAGAGATTTATCCTCGAGGCCATTGAGCCTAAAGCCATCCAAGCCTCCACTAATTATGTAAATCTGCAAGACAACAAACCAGCTGTTGCCCTCAGCCCAATGATTGAAAATTGTGATGACGGCTCCCCATCATTCTATGTCTTTTTGACTATTCATGACAAAATCCTCCACAACTGCCTGTTGGACACAGGAGCCAGCCATAATCTAACGCTCAAGGCTGTCATGGATGAGTTGGGTCTTGACATTACCAAGCCTTATCATGACCTGTTTTCTTTTCACTCCAGAAAAGTGAAATGTTTGGGATTAATCAAAGACCTAGCCATCACCCTATCTCCGCTGCTTATGAAGATCATGATGATAGATATTGTGGTAGTAGATGTACCCCCCAATTTTGGCATGTTGCTTTCTAGAGGCTGGATTAAGAGTTTAGGTGGAACGTTGCAAAATGATCTGTCCTATGCTATTGTCCCAGTTTTTGGAGGTGAGAGTAGGAGATTATACAGAGAAGCTCAGTTGGCTTATATCATCAGTGATGAAAGGAATCCCACTAATCACCCCATTTATGTTTTCGGCACTTATTTTGGAGCCTGTATTCTTCAGATTGAAGAATCCCAGTTGGCCTCCATGCAGCTTAGGAAATCGGTTTGCCAGATCATAGAGGAAGAAGGCCCACAAATTTGGGACATGTTCTTTGATGGAGCTTGCTCTAAGGAAGCTGAAGGGGCAGGTGTAGTCCTTGTGTCCCCCACATAGGAATGCATTTATTTATTTTTCAAATTAACTTTTCACGTCACAAATAACATAGTAGAGTACGAAGCCTTGATATTAGGCTTAAACGCTACTAAAGAAATGGGCATCAAAGGTCTGAAGGTGTTTGGAGATGTAGACCTTATCATTCAGTAGGTCAACAAAACTTTCCAAGCAAAACATCCAAGGCTGAAAGCATACAGAGATGAGGTATGGAAGCTCAAGGATTCTTTTAATATTTTCAGCATTTATTAGATCCCGAGAATGAAGAACCAGCTTGCTGATTCCCTTGTTGTGTCTGCTAGCTCATTTATTCCTCCTTTGCCTCCTAAATTGACTTATGAAGTTCAGGTGAAATATAGACCATCTCTACCTGACAATGTCAAATATTGGAATGTTTTTGAAGATGATGATGAAATTAATAGGTTTTTACAAGTCGTTGATGAATTTTCTGAAATGCACATCGACCAAGAAAACGAAACTTTTGAAGAATACAACTAGTCCAAGATAAAGGACAAGATTGGTCAGGACAACATTGTTCAGCTACCTAGTAACCATATACCCAAAGGATTGGTGCCCCTAAAGAAGTTGTTTGATCATAATGATGTGCCTTATAAGCCTGCCAAAAAAGAAAATGAGTCTGTTGTTCATAAACATAATGTAGGGAGTCCAGCCCATCCAAAGTACACAAATCTGTCCACTCACTTGTCTTCTGCCCAAAGTTCCGAGTATTGCACCTTGATGAAACAATTTGCTGATGTTTTTGCTTGGGAATACAGTGAGCTTAAGACATATGACACCAACATCATTCAACATAAAATCCCACTGGAGAAGAAAACTATCCCTTTTAAGCAGAAATTAAGACCTATTAGCCCTCTCTTATTGCCTTTGATTGAAAAGGAAATCAAGTAGTTATTGGATGCCAAGATCATAGTTCCCCTAAGGTATTCAAAGTGGATAGCTAACCTTGTGGTAGTAAGAAAGAAGGATGGATAAATCAGGCTCTGTGTTGACTTCAGGAATCTGAACAAATGCTCTAAAAAAGACAAATACCCCCTGCCTAAGATGGAACACTTGCTGCAAAATGTTTCAGGGGCTAGAGTCATGCCTTTCTTAGATGGATTTTCAGGTTACAATCAAATTGCTGTGCATCCAAAAGATCCGGAAAAGACTGCCTTCACTACTCCTTGGGGCACTTTCATGTACTCCAAAATGCCTTTTGGACCGATGAACGCTGGGGCTACTTTTCAGAGGGCCATGGACATAGCCTTTGTGGGAGAGAAGGACAAGTTTGTCCTTATCTACCTTGATGACATAACAATCTTTTCAGCAGTCACAAGGACCACTTGCAGCATTTGAAGAAGGTGTTTTTAAAGTGCATACGTTTTGGAATTTCTATAAACCCAAAGAAGTCACAGTTTTCTCTAGAAGAAGGAAAACTGCTGGGACATAATGTTTCTGCTGAAGGTGTGAAGATCGATCTAGCAAGAGTTCAAGAAATTCAGACATTGTCCATCCCAAGGTCAAAAAGGGACATTTAATCTTTCCTGAGTAAGATTAACTTTGTTAGGAGGTTTATTCCAAACTTTGTAGAGCTAGTGAAGCACATCACTTCCATGCTGAAGAAAGGATCAGAAATAAAATGGATAGATGATGCAAGAAGCTCTTTTGAAGCCATCAAACAAACTATCATGGAAGCTCCCACTCTAATTAGTGCATATTATAACAAGGAGTTTTATATCTTCTCTTTTGCCTCTTATGATACACTTGCAGCGGTTCTATTGCAGAAAAACGATGAAGGCGTAGAACACCTTGTGGCCTTTTTCAGCAAAACTCTGAGGGACGCTGAACTAAGGTATGACCTTATTGAAAAAGAAGCTTATGCTCTCATAAAATCTTTAAAGGCATTCATAATTTATATTCTGCATTCCAAAGTGACTGCATATGTACTATCAACCTCAGTAAAAGATTTTCTAACTCAGCCAGATATTGATGGAAAGAGAGCTAAATGGATTGCAAATTCATAGAGTTCAACATAGAGGTGAAGCCCACCAAGCTTGTTAAAGGCCAGGGCTTGGCTAAGCTTATGGCTGAGGAAAATTGCAGTTTGTTAGACATCAATTGTGTGGGTTCAAATTCAGGTGGTGAGCGGACAAAGGAAGCAGCAGTAGAGTGAGAGCAGAATCAATCTTTGGCTAAAAATTTGGCCACCTGTGAATGGTATTCCAGTATAGTTTAGTTTTTGCAGAAGCTAGAAGTCCCTCCAGGGTTTAGCTTGAGTCAAGCCCAGGCCATTAAGCTTAGATTAGGCAAATTCTGCATTAATGAAAACCTACTTTATTGGAAAGACCCATTAGGGATCGGCTTGAGATGTCTAGACAAAGGAAAATCTGTGGAAGTCATGCACCAATTCCATTCTGGCATTTGCGGAGGGCATCATTATTGGAAAACTACGGTCCACAAGATCCTGAGAGTTGGGTATTATTGGCCTACTCTGTTCTCTAATGTGTTTTGTTTTGTGAAATATTGTGACAAATGTCAGAGGTTTGTGGGAAGGCAACAACTAAAATCTCTTCCCTTGAAACCAGTGCATGCCAATTGTCCCTTCCAGCAGTGGGTCTTGGACTTCATAGGTGAGATCAATCCACATTCCAGTGGCCATCACAAATGGATCCTGGTAGCCACTGATTATTTCACCAAATGGATTGAGGCCATACCCACTAAAAATGCTAATCATCATCTTATCATAAAATTCTTGAATGAGAATATTTTCACTAGATTTGGTTGCCCAATCAAACTAGTCACTGATAATGTAGCAGCTTTCAGGGCAGAAGAATTGATGGACATGTGTGAATCCATGGGCATTCAATTGATGCATTCTACCTCATATTATCCTCAAGGCAATGGCCTGGCAGAATCATCTAACAAGAGTCTTGTAAGGATAATAAAAAAAACTGCTGGAGGACAACAAAAAGAACTGGGATTCCAAGTTGAAGCTTGCACTATGCACTGACAGAGTTGCTAACAAAAAATCCATAGGAAATTCTCCATTTAAGTTGGTTTATGGTGCTGATGCTGTATTTCCTATCCAGCTGAGTCTCCCTGTGGCTAAATTCTTGCAAGAAGAACAAGATGAAGAGAATGACATAGCAAGGAGAATGAGTAACTTGGTTGAATTACAACAGATCAGAGAACAACTGGTTGAGAAATCAAGAATTCATCAAAATAAGATCCAATAAACCTTTGATAGAAAGGCAAAAATGGACGGTTTTTAGGTTGGTGACTGGGTTCTCAAATGGGATGCATTGAAGGAAAAGAAGGGCAACCATGGTAAATTTGATGCCTTATGGATGGGACCATTTTTCATTGCTCAAGTTCGGATGAACAATACTTTCATTCTGCGCAATTTGGAGGGGGAAGGTGTTTTTGATGGGCCAACCAATGGGCGGTTTTTGAAACTTTACTTCATATGAGGCTTTAAGGCCTTAATAGGGTTTTTTTTTTTTTTTTTGCAAATAAAATCCATGCCCATTGGAACACTAGGAAATAAGTTGTTTTGGTTGTTACTAGAAAGGCAATGGTCTACAGTTCTTGAAACCTCACAGGGAGGCTTTCATCCCCAGAAGGAGCCAGTGTTAGCCCCTGAGGTGTAGTGTTGTTATTTTTAGCGGAAATGTCCCCTGTTTTAGCTCCGACGACCATGTCTCCTCTTGCTCCGCTTTGACCATAAGCCAGACTTAAAAAATACTACTCTCGCATCTATAATTGCATCAGGTCCTGTCAGCCCTGAGGTGCTGATCCAAACAGATCCAAAACACTCTCTAAGTCTTCGAAATCTTCTTAAAAACATTCAAAACATCAAAACCATCGCATAAGAGGAACCTTCAAATAGGCGGGAAAACACTATCATGAGGCGAAAAACACTAGAAAGCAGTGAAAAATAGAGTAGCGAAGGCTTGAGCAATGAATGCATAGTAGCCGTCAGATTTGGCTAATCAAAGGTCCAGATCTGATCGGCAAATCGCAATTGGCAACCACAACAGAGCGCTTACAATGGCCCGGGGCTATCGCGACATGCGATTGCGACTGATCACTTTGTGATATCGCAATCGAAGAAACATTATGGAATGAGGCCTATACCCATACATGTATGCGATGCGATTAGTCGGACCTGATGGCTATATAAACATTATTGCATAGATTTTGAGATCTACCGAAAGGTGTTTTTTAATGTAATTTCATATATTTTGTTATTTAACTAAATACAAAGAAACAACGTCGGTGTGATAAGACCTGGACTTGAAAGGGTTCGTGGAGGGAAATATATTATATTTGAAGTTCGGAGGGAGCCAATTTTCACGTTATTTTCAATGTTTTAAACATATTTCCAAAATACAAAGGGAAGCCTTGGAACAAGGCCGAAGCGACTTGCGACAGCAATTGAGGATGGACCCGATAGGAGAATAGACCAGATTTAAGGACTTTTGAAGTCCGAATGAACAGTGTTTGCGATGGATTTTCACAGTTTGAACGCATTTCTCTGTGTAATAGAAAGCGGTCTTTTCATGGATTCCAAAGGCCCAATGCACTCATCCAGTGCATAATAGGTGGCCACCTCCCCTTAAGACAACACGATGCAATCGAACCAACAGAAATGATCATGGAGCATCGCTGGCATGAGCGAGCTACCTGTCAGCGCAACGAAATTACCAGAATTCAATTATTGTGTTTGTTATAAGCCAGAAGGGATAGAGTAAGACACATCGAGCCTCAGAGAGTCTGAGAGCATTGTAAAGAGCCTATAAAAGGCTGAAAGTTAGAAGAAATAGGGGTTCAACTTTTGGAGACTATGGATACTTTGCTCCTCTCAGCGTCTCATCTTCATTCTAGTAATACAAGCTTATTTTGTTGTTAAATTTTCAATCCCCATCTTTCCCTCTGTTCTAAGCTTGCACTTGAATGTGTTATTCATGTTTTCTTCTGTGTCGAATGCTAGATAACTGTCATCTTATCTCTGCATTGATAAATTAGATTTGTAAGCTTCATTTGCTTTCTGTAGCTAGCCATTCATATGTGTTTATGTACGCATCTGCTGGTACAGTCAATATTCTCGATCTATCCATTGAATCTATAATCTATTGAGCATTAGTGGTTGAAAGCCTTATCTAGTTGAGGATGTTCATGCATGTTTCTAGTGAAATAGAGTTGAAACAGTCATCTGACTTGATCCAAACCCCAATCCATTCCAATAGTTCAGAGAACAATATTGAAGATTTATATGTTTCCGGGCATCTCTGAGCTACAACCTAGGGGAGCTTCCTGGAGTGCTAATAGGCCCCGTTGGGGTAAATTGGTACATCAACTTCCCGGGGTCGTAACTTTGGTAACCTCATTAGAAAGATCTATCTAAGGACTACAAATTTAGACTACAAGGCCATATTGCATATTATGAGTTTTCCTTCTTTCTAAAAAAAAACATTGTTTATGGCCTCAAAATGGCTCCAAAAGTTTAGGACCCAAAAAAACTACCAAATATAGTAAATTGTGCTACAATTAGGGAAATTGAAAAAATAACGGTCGGGGTTAAAGTGGAATAGGAGGGTGGCCACCAATATCCACCAAGATCAGTCCTCCCCCCTTAGGAAGCAATGGCCCCATTACGTTGAGTGCCTCCATGAGATGGGGAAACTTTTGCTGAACTTGGTCCCTGGTGAGTCACTTGCGTGCAGGAGTTAGCCAAATTTGACAACTCGATCCAGTTGGATCCTCTATTCGCAAGTGTTTTTGATCTGTGTGTCCATGATCTGACCAATTGTGGCATGTTTAATACAGTTCGGGTTGAGCTCTGTTGGTCTCAACTACTCAACAATGTCTAATGTGCCAACAATGGTGGAAAGTATGGCCGAGGGCGGTCCGGATTGAATATAGGGTGCAAACCAAGGAAATAGTGGATACTAAGCTTGAAAGCATTATCTCCCACATCCTTGGTGATGGTGTAAGGCCCATATAAGAATGGTCTAAGCTTATGATGGGCTCCCTCGAGGCGCTCTTTCTGCAAATGTAACCAAACTTTGTCACCAACCTGAATCTTATGGGGCACCTTATGTTGATCATGTCATTGTTTGTATTTTGCATTGGATTTATCTAGGATGTCATGACCCTGTTGGTGGATGTGCTGAATGCACTCAATAAACTTGGTGGCTTTATTAGCTTCATACTGAACATGGGCATATTCTTTCTATGTAGTTGCAAAAGGCAGTGCAACATCAAGGGGACATAATGGTTGAAACCCCAAGCCCACTCTAAAGGGGTTGTGGTTGGTCGATATATGGATAGCTCTATTATAGTTTCATTGCACATAGGTATGAATCTCATCACATGTCCATGGATGCTTGGAGTTGTACATGTGTAGTATGTGCACAATCATCCTATTGACAATCTCTGTCTAGCCATCATTTTGGGGGTGGAATGCAATCGACTTGGTGAGCTTGATATCCAACAATTACGAAAGGATCAACCAAAACGCGCTTAGAAACCTGCTATCCCAATCTGATATAATGGTTTGTGGGATCCAAAAATGTACCCACACTCATTCAAACAAGATTATGGCAGTGGACTCTACCAAGATACTCTTCTTGCAGACATCCAATATGGCCATCTTAGAAATTTTATTGACGACCACAAGTACAATTTCTTTGTGATGCTTGGTAGAAGGAAGGCCAGACATATAGTCCATGGAGATGGATTTCTAGGGCTGACTAGGAGTAGGAAAAGGAGTATACAAGCCTTACTTCTTAATAGTTGGCTTGGCGATGGCACAAACAGTGCAGGATATGATGTATTTTCCAACATCTTGTTAGAGATTTGGCCAATAAAAATACTTCTATAGTATGACCACAATTTTCATTGTTGGCATTATGACATAGGTTTGGCACTATGACACAGGTGTTGTCCTTGATGGCAACTCACTCAGATGACAGATCACAGTTCAGGCTCAAAATAAGAGAAAAAAACATATACACAGTTTCGACTTAACCAAGTGGCATATACGCGCGGGATCGCCGATCAAAAGTCGCATATGCGTATGCACGCATTTTCATGCACATAAAAGTGTGTACATGTGGAAAAACTTATTTTTAGTCCATTGTATTTGGACCTATGGTTTTGGACCATGGTATCTTGTCCAAAGTGTTGAACCCGGGTATTTGGACCCATGTATTGGTTCTAAGTGGTTTTGGACCATGGTATTGAGTAAGGTCTATGACTGTAAAAGGGGAAGGAGATCTGTAGTGTCCTATCTAGGGTGCTAGACTAGGCTATATTTATTATCGACCAGGGTGCGTAGACTTAGAGGCATGCGTCTAAAGTATATAGAAATAAAGGATCATTATCTAAGTCTAATCTACCTAGTTACAACGCTGTCATTCAATTCATTATCAAACTAAAATGCTATGTATCACTGTAAACCAAGATTTTAGTCCCCTTACAGAGACATCATACATAAAACCTTTGTTCAGCAAATACTCAACATTCATTAACAGTCATGCAAGATAAAAATATATGGAAATCGTAAGCATAAGAGTTCATGACATTGCTCTACAAGACAACAAGGGATCGAATCCCTTACAGGATATGATTCATGATCTCAGTGATGATCTATTCAAGCGCATTCATAAACATAAATCATACGCATATCATAAACATAAACCAATTCTAATCACTGCGTATATTTAATACCCTAAGCTGTAAATGAAAGAAAACAACAGTATACCACGTTACGCAGGGCCCGTCTGCGTTCCAGAGGTATACTGGACTGTGATCCAACGATTACCAAATCAACGCAACAAGATCGTGACTGTAACTCAAGTCTTTGATATTAAAATTCAAAACTCTATTTTTCCAAAACGAAAACAATGATAATGATAAACTAGCTGACTATCCAGAACTGTCTTTACATATGGTTCTGCAACCCTCGAAAACGAATGTACATTCATGAGCAGGCTGTTGCCGCTTTTACCATATCGTGATTTTTGAAAATGTTTCTATCCTAGACAGATTTCAAAAAGGAAACAAAACTAAATTAATTTAGAATGCGTGCTATTGCTGCCTTTGTCGCCAACATGCCATAGTTTGACCTTCATTGACCGCGCATGTAGGAGGGTCGATTCCGCTGTGGGATAGGTGTTCGTCCATGCTTTGACATGCTGCTTTTCATCCCTACCCTTCGCTCTAGCCTAGCTGTCATGCCACATGTCAAACAATAAACCAATTACAGGATGTTGGAACTTCCTGTAGCCATTTTGCCAAAAATTCCTAATTCGTTAACATAAAACTCCTAAATCAATTTCAATGCAATTTAATAACTATAAGACTATTAACTAATCAGTTTTCAAGGGATATGAGAGATATATGATGAAAAGAGGTAGGCAAATGACATGTTTTAGGAGGGAAAAAGGGGTCATGGAATGGTACCAACAAGATCATTAGGCAAACTCACTCAAGCATTGAATATCTTACGAAGAGCAAGATCTAGAATACTGGTCATTGGGTTATGGTGCATTGCTGGTTATGAACCAAGGAGGAACCTTAGCGCTAAAAGAAGGATAAGTTCTATTGATGGGTCAAGATCTTAAGGCTTGAATAGTAGGATCTTTGTATGATTTTGATCTATTATATTTGGCGCATGACTTAATATATAAATATGATAATCTGGGTATAACTAATGTCTGAATATTTGAAAAGGGAAAATTGTCTTTTATAGATTTGTACGCAAGTTCGGCACAGCAAAGGCGCGTATACACGCTGGTTTAGTAATTCAAAATGGCGTATACGATGGTTTGCCTTAATACAAAAGCGTATGCATGCAGGTTCTTCATCTTGAAGTAGCGTACGTCTCATAAAATATGTTTAAGCTACTTCTGTTTATTGCTGCAATATTCTGGGTTCAGGATTGGTGTCTGGGTATTGTTACCGTATTCTAGTTACAACATTTAGAGAAGTGATTGATTGATTCAGTTTTGGTTGATGCAGATACATTTGATGTTTGGTTGATGCTATTTATGGATCCACTTTGAAAATTTATGAAACGTGGTCCCTCGGAGAAAAAATAAGGTTGTATACTTCTGTAGGTTAGCACCTACGTACTAGTACATCAGCTAATACAAGAGCTAAGGGGGTTGTAGCTCCCTTCCAAGAGAAGCTGGAGAAGGAGAGAAGGTTGTAGCCTTATGTAGGTAGAAGCCTGCGTACTGGTATAAGATTGCACCAGTACAAAAATATTGTAAAAAGACGTTTCTTATTAAAAGAAGATAGAGACAAATTGCAGTGGGTGGTTTTCACCCACATTGGGTTTCCACCTTATATCTTGTGTTCATGTGTGTGATGATCTGTTTTGTTTTACTGCACCTGTTTACTGTTCTTATGGTTAATGAAGTTCTGATGCACTAATTAAAGATCAACATTTAATGGATTAACTGAATCATAAGTTTACTAATATACGCTGGTTGCTTTAGACACAGTTGCGTATATACGCGGGTTCCCATAACTGAAGTAGCATATATATATATCTAAGTTTGAAAATTAAAAGTGTTTGATTTGATAATACTAATTCACCCCCCCCTCTTAGTATTATTTCCAACAATTGGTATCGGAGCCAGGTCCTTCAAAAGAAGCTTGATCGCTTGAAGGAAGATCTATCATCATGAGCAACTGCGAAAGGGAGGCATCCATCAGGCCACCAATCTTTGATGGGAGAAACTTCATCTATTGGAAGGTAAGAACCACAGCCTATCTTCAATCTCTTGGTGCAAAAGTTTGGGATATCATGGAAGGAGGATACACATTCCCATCAACAACTCCTACATATACAATTGGTAAAAAGCAGTATGAAACAAATGCAAAGGCTGTCAATACTCTATTTGGGATTCTATCTCAATCAGAATTCATCAAGGTTATGCAGCTCAAAACCACCAAAGAAATATGGGACAAGATCATTCTAAGCTATGAAGGAGACGACCAGGTAAAACGAGCAAAACTACAATCTCTTAGAATTCAATATGAAACTCTCAGAATGCACAATGATGAAAGTGTGGCTAATTATTTCTTACGTATATATGAGATTGTTAATCACATGAAAAACTTGGGTGAAGAGATAAAATAAGTTACTTTAGTTGAAAAGGTTTTAAGATCTTTGTCTGCTAAGTTTGAATCAAAAATTTCTACCATAGAAGAAAAGCAGAATCTTCAGAGTATTACCATGTCACAGCTGCACGAAATCCTAATTTATTTCGAAATGAGAAAAGGGGGTCCATTAGACATCATAGAAGTCGCATTCAAAACTTCAAAAGAAGAATACAATGAGTCAGGACATACGTCAGAAGGAGAGGAAGAATCAAACTTTGTCAAGAACCTTCAACGGGGCTTTGGAAGATTCAAAGCTAAGCTACCTTTCAAATGCTTTGATTGTGGGAGATTCGGTCACTATGTAGCCAAATGTCCTCATAAAGATAAAGGTAAGGAACTAGTTAAATGGAACAGAAAACATAATGTAAGTAGGAAGAGCTATTATATAGATGAAGACAGTGATGGAATTTCAAATAGTGATGAATATGAACACGGTAATGATTATAGACTTTTGATGGCTTTTGAAGATGATGATTTCTTGGATGCTATAGATGAAGATGATCTCTATGAAGAAATTTCTAAACTTAAAATCTGTTTAGAAGAAAAAAATATGATCATAGATACTCTGACATTACAACTTGCTGAAAGGGAAAAACACAATGAAAAGTTAGAATGTGAAATTGTGGTACTTAGAAAAGATATTGAGAAAACAAAAGCTCCTAATCTTAGATTTGCTAAAGGATATGAAACTTTAGATGAGATTATCAAAGTGCAACGTTCTCCTCTAATCAAGACAGGTCTTGGATATACTGAAGAAGCTTCTCAAGCACAGAAGCCATCCACCTCCAAAAGTTATCTTGATGCAGCAAGGAGAAGTGAACAGGTTAACAATCGTCAGCAAAGGCATAAAGCAAATTACCAGGTAAATTAGGGTTAATCTACTTCAAGGATGAACAAACATCACCAAGTAAATCAAGGTCAATCTACTTCAAGGATGAATAGAAGCTACAACCAACCGCAGGCAAATCATTCTCAATTTACCTCAAGAATGAATGTCAATGGAAACTACAATCACCTGGATGGTAGATTTGATAATCGCAGGAATTTCTTTAATGGCCAATGCTTTTCATGTCATAACTTTGGACACAAAGCTACACAATGTGTTGCCTACAAGACCATCATGACTCGAGAAGCACGAAACCAAAGGAGCGTGACTGGGATCATGAAGAGGACCTACAATAACTTTTCTACTCTTGAAAATGAAACAGAATGCTCTATTTGAAACAACTTCAGTCATGAAGATTCTGAATGCAAGAGTAAGTTTTGGCAAACATCTCAGAAGGAGAAACCTTCCTTGGGTCTCAAAACTTGGAGAAAGAAAGAACCGCAACCAGAAAGATGTGGTATAGCCTGATATGCGGAAAGACGGGAAAATCAATGGTACATCGACAGTGGATGTTCGAAACATATGACAGGTGATAAAGAAAAACTTCAGTCATATAGTGCCTTAGAAAAAGAAAGGAAGGTCTCATTCGGAAATGACACACCTACATTCATAAAAGGTAAAGGTTCTGTTCTTTTGAAAGAAAAAGTCAAAGCTGGAAATGTTATGTATGTTGATGGCTTAAAGCATAATCTATTGAGTGTTAGTCAAATGTGCGATCAAGGAAATGAGGTAATATTTCGATCAAATGGATGTATTATCTGTGAGCTTGATACAGGAGAAACAATGATCAAAGGCGTAAGAACTCCAAATAATTTCTACATACTCAAGGGAGGACAACAACAGTGCTATTTAAGCAAGAATGATGAACACTGGCTATGGCACAGAAGATTGGGGCATCTAAGCTTCTCTTAGATAAGGAAAGCATGCAAATATTAGGCGGTTCGTGATCTCCCTGACATCAGAATTCCAAACAATACAATATGCAAATCATGTTAATTTGGTAAGAAAACTAGAACTAATTTCCTTGAGAAGGAAGGATCAGCTAGTAAGTCACTTGAACTTGTCCATACTGATTTATGTGGTCCATCAAGGAAAAAGTCACCTCGAGGAGAAAAATACTTTATATTGTTCATTAACGACTTTTCCAGGATGTGTTGGATAGGACTTCTAAAGAATAAAGATGAAGCTTTCGAAAAATTCAAAGCTTTCAAAGCCTTGGTTGAAAATGAATCAGATCGCAGAATCAAATTCCTCAGGTCTGATCGAGGAGGGGAATTTACCTCGGATGAATTTTTTGACTTTTGTGAAAAACATGGAATAAGAAGGGAATTCTCTACTGTAAGGGACCCTCAGCAAAATGGAGTAGTGCAAAGGATGAACAGAACGGTTCAACAAATGGCTTGTGCTATGCTTGATGAATCTGGAACTCCTCCAACCTTCTGGGGTGAAGCTGCATTTGCTACCGTTACTATTCTCAACAAAACAAATGTTCGAGTAAACAACACTCAATTCCTCATGAATTTTGGTATGGTAAGACTCCTATGGTAAAATACTTCAAGGTTTTTGGAAGAAAATGTTACATCAAAAGGACTGATGAAAATCTTGGCAAGTTTGAACCTAGAGCAGATGAAGGCATTCTCCTTGGTTACTCTTCCCGAAGAAAAGGATATAAGTGTTACAATAAAAGACTTGGAAAAATTGTTGAAAGTATTGATGTGGTGGTTGATGAAGAAGGCAACAATTCAAAATAGATAAAAACCGAAGATTTTGAAGACGAAGAGGACTATCCTTAAAAATCAGACCAGACTAATGCTGAAGAAGAAACATATGAGGCACCAAAAGAACAGATAAGAATAGAAGAAAAGACTCCATCTAGGGATGTTCAGAAGAACCATCCAGAGACTCAAATTTTGGGGCAAAAAGAGGCATGCGTTCAAACGAGAGAAACTATAACCGAAGCTTCAAGCTATCTAGCATTTCTCTTCTCCGCTAAACCACGAAATGTAAATGAAGCATGCAAAGATGAATGCTGGGTCAAGGCCATGAATGAAGAACTTGAGTAGATCGAAAAAAATAACACTTGGGAATTGGTTCCTAGACCTAATGATAAGAATGTCATAGGAACCAAATGGATATTCAAAAACAAGCTGAACGATAATGGAAATCTTATTAGAAACAAGGCCAGATTTGTTTGTAAAGGGTATGCTCAACAAGAAGTTATAGACTTTGAAGAAACTTTTGCACCGGTTGCTAGACTTGAAGCCATAAGAATGTTCCTTGCTCTTTCTAGCTTTCAGAAGTTCAAAGTATATCAAATGGATGTGAAATA
This sequence comes from Pinus taeda, assembly GCA_000404065.3. NCBI lineage: Eukaryota > Viridiplantae > Streptophyta > Pinopsida > Pinales > Pinaceae > Pinus > Pinus taeda. The sequence continues at coordinate 163,307 of APFE030712585.1, forward strand.
TGCCTTTTTAAATGGAGGCTTAGAAGAAGAAGTGTATATTGAGGAACCAGATGGATTCATCCTTGGAAATGATTCAAAACTTGTATGCAGACTTAAGAATGCACTCGATGGTCTTAAACAGGCTCCAAGGGCTTGGTATTATCATCTAGACAAATACCTCCATCAACAAGGTTTTCCAAAAGGATCAGCGGAGAGCAATCTATATATAAAAAATTGATAATGATAAATTGCTAATACTTGTTGTGTATGTTGATGATATCATCTTTGTTAGCAATGAAGAAGCCATGAGTCAAAACTTTGCTTTGGTGATGTAGAAAGAATTTGAAATGTCCCTGCTTGGTGAGCTGACATATTTTCTTGGTTTACAAGTCCAACAAAATAAAGACAGTATCTTTCTATCACAAACCAAGTACCTCAAGCAGATCTTGAAGAAATATGGCATGGGAGATTCGAAACCAGTATGTACCCCTATGGTTATAGGATGCAGCCTAAGCACAAATAATGATTCAGTAGCAGTACATCAACCAACCTATAGATCCATGATTGGTAGTATGCTTTATCTGGCAGATACCCGACCAGACATCATGCATGCAGTAGGAATAGTTGGAAGATTCTAGGCAAATCCAAAAGAATCACACCTTCAGGTGGTTAAAAGGATTTTCAAATATCTTCAAGGAACACAAAACTATGGCTTATGGTATCCTAGAGATATAGATCTCACACTTCATGCATACATAGATGCAGATTGGGCAGGAAGCGTGGATGACAAAAAAAGCACTAGTGGTGGTGCATTCTTTATGGGTTCCAGATTAGTATCTTGGTTCAGAAAGAAACAAAGTTCAATTCCATTATCTACAATTGAAGCAGAATACGTGGTTGCTGCATCTTGCTGCACACAACTCTTTTGGATGATGCAAATTTTGCAAGACTTTCAAATCATCTGTACTCCACCTATCTCCATTTTATGTGATAATACAAGTGCAATCAGTATTTCAAAGAATCCAGTCGTGCATTCAAAGACCAAGCACATACCTATCAAATATCATTTTCTCCGGGGACAAGTGCTTGAACAAAAGGTCAAATTGGAGTATGTTCCCTCCAAGGAACAAGTAGCTGATATATTCACCAAACCACTGCCCAGGGAGCCATTTGAATACCTCAGACAGAAGATAGGAGTAGTTGATGCATCATCTTGTTGTTGACACTTATCTGTTTCATAGAAAAGTGGGTGTACGCGAGTTTCATGAAGAGCATCCGCGTACATACGGCTATTTCTGTAGGTACAGTCGCATATATGTTGGTTTAAAGGAAATCAGTGGGCCAGACTCAGGATGAAAAGAGTCTGATATGGGTCTGTCAGAGACCATCTGGCATAGGTTCAGGGGGAGCATTTACTTCTAATAATGCATTGTTGGCATTATCTTAGAAGATCTTGGTACTACTTCAATCTTTAATTTATTTTATTAATTTATTTTTATTTTTATTATTTATTTTTATTTTATTTTTATTTTTATTTTTATTTTTAATTTAATTTTAATTTTAATTTTATTTATTATAATTATTTTATTATTATTATTTTATTTTTTATTATTATTTTTTTATATTTTTCAGGTGGAACAGGTGTTAAGGGAGAACAATTTCTGGTCTAAATGATGATTGATAGATGCTGCTGATGATAGTTGTTGATCACTATCATAGTCTTGTTGTAGATATTTCGTCTCTATGTCATGTATTTCTTGTATTATCAAGGTCATGTAACGGTCTATTTTGGTTTCCCCACTATGCCTGGGATGGATGATGTAATGTTCTTGTTTTATCATGTGTAAACTTTTGGTGTATCCCCACTTGGTTGGGTGGATGAGTCGATATTGGTATATCCCCACTTGGTTGGGAGATGGATGTATGTATGAGTCCTTGGTGATAGGAAGGTAATTTATAATGTATAGAGTCATGTTCTTTCTTGTAGAACATCTTTTTTGCATACCTTGCCTACAGTCAGGGGGAGCATGGACAACACAATAGAGCAGAAGATTTCGGCATGTACTCAGAGGGAGCATCACCCTTTGCCCTTGATGACAAAGGGGGAGAGTGACTTGGAGTGACTTGGGGTTGCCATCAAGTCCAAAGGGGGAGATTGTTGGCATTATGACACAGGTTTGGCACTATGACACAGGTGTTGCCCTTGATGGCAACTCACTCAAATGACAGATCACAATTCAGGCTCTCAGAATAAGAGAAAAAGACATATACGCAGTTTCCACTTAACCAAGTCGCATATACACGCAGGATTGCCGATCAAAAGTCGCGTATGCGTATGCACACACTTTCATGCACGGAAAAGCATGTACATGTGGGAAAACTTATTTTTAGTCAATGGTATTTGGTCCTTAGTATTTGGACCTATGGTTTTGGACCATGGTATGTTGTCTGAAGTGTTGAACCCAGGTATTTGGACCCATGTATTAGTTCTAAGTGGTTTTGGGCCATGGTATTGAGTAAGGCCTATGACTATAAAAGGGGAAGGAGATCATTAGGCAAACTCACTCAAGCATTGAATATCTTATGAAGAGCAAGATCTAGAATACTAGTCATTAGGTTTTGGTGCATTGCTGGATCTGAACCAAGGAGGAACCTGAGCGCTAGAAGAAGGATAAGTTCTATTGATGGGTCAAGATCTTAAGGCTTGAATAGTAGTATCTTTATATGATTTTGATTTGTTATATTTGGCACATGACTTAATCTATAAATCTGATAATCTGGGTATAACTGATGTCTGAATATTTGAAAAGGGAAAATTGTCTTTTGTAGATCTGTATGTAGGTTTGGCATAGCGAAGGCGCATATACACGTTGGTTTAGTAATTCAAAACGACGTATACGCTGGTTTGCCTTAATACAAAAGTGTATGCATGCAGGTTCTTCATCTTGAAGTAGCGTACGTCTCATAAAATATGTTTTAGCTGCTTCTGTTTATTGCTGCAGTATTCTGGGTTCAGGATTGGTGTCTGAGTACTATTACTGTATTCTGGTTACAACATTTAGAGAAGTGATTGATTGATTCAGTTTTGGTTGGTGCAAAGGGGATTGGTTGATGCAGATACATTTGATGTTTTATTGATGTTATTTATGGATCCAGTCTGAAAATTTATGAAATGTGGTCCCTGGAAGAAAAGAGAAGGTTGTAGCCTTCTGTAGGTCAGCACCTACATACTAGTACATCAACTAGTACGAGAGCTACGGGGGTTGTAGCTCCCTTCCAGGAGAAGCTGGAGAATGAGAGAAGGTTGTAGCCTTCTACAGGTAGAAGTGTGCATACTGGTATAAGACTGCACTAGTACAAAAATATTGTACAAAAAAAGTTTCTTATTAACAGAAGATAGAGACGAATTGCAGTAGGTGGTTTTCACCCACATTGGGTTTCCACCTTATATCTTGTGTTCATGTGTGTGATGATTTGTTCTGTTTTACTGCACCTGTTTACTGTTCTTATGGTTAATGAAGTTCTGATGCACTGATCAAAGATCAACATTTAATGGATTAATTGAATCATAAGTTTACTAATATACGTTGGTTGCTTTAGACACAGTTGCGTATATACGCGGGTTCCCATAACTGAAGTAGCGTACATATATCTAAGTTTGAAAATGAAAAGTGTTTGATTTGATAGTACTGATTCACTCCCCCTCTTAGTATTATTTCCAACATTCTCCATACTAAAGTGCCTTGTGACCCAACTGTAGTGTGCCACCCAAATTAGCTTGGCACACTCACTTGAAGGAACACAAAGGTGGCCCAAGTAGCATAATAATGCATCCTGGAGGTGGAAGTCCAGAAGTTGCTTTCCATCCACTAGCATATGGTATGTGGTGGCGAAATCTACATCATTTTAATATAGTTGGACCATCCAGAGGTCTTGTGGCCATAAGAGTTGAAAATAGTGGTAAGTGTTGTGACCGATGGCCGACTGAGACAATCTACAACATGATTCGTGTTTCCCTTCTTGTATTTGAAGACTGTCTTCCACACATCTATGGGTTTTATTGGAACCTGGCGATAACCATAATTTAATTCGATCTTGCTAAAATACTTGGTCCCTTTGAGTTGGTAAAGAAGGTCATCAATCCATGGGATTGGATACATGTTCCTGACAATGATTTTATTTAGTGCCCGATAATCAATGCAGAGTCTCTAGGTCCCATCATTCTTTTGTACAAGTACAATCAAGCTCCCACATGGCGAGGAACTTGGTCAGATGTGCCCTTTTTTGAAGAAAGAGTAACTAGGTTCGGTCTTCATGACATTGTAATTATGATTTTTGTAAACAAGAAAATGAATTTATTATTCCTTGCTGCATGGATTTCATGAGCAAGAGGTTTATTTATTAGTAGCTCCCATTGAGAGCCTTAGGATTTATAAATATGTCAAAAGAAGCTCTTCTTGAGAATGATATATATGGGTATATAGAAATGTCAAAGCAACCCTCCAAAATGATAAGCACAATCCTCTTCATGTCGGCTTGCAAATGAATTAAAGAACATACATGTTGGCTTAAATAAGGTGACACATCTCTTCATAAACTCAAGTTGGCTTATATAGGACATAAAACTATATATATTCAGCTAGGGTTACCATAGACAGAACAAAACTCAGATTGTCTGATATTTTCGGATGTCTGCAACAGGAAAATTTTCAAATGGGTACAGAGGTCTGCAATCCGCACTACAGGAGGACACAACTTCGGAGGTCTATGAAACTTCGTAGCCACAATTACAGTCTCGATGTAAACACAATCACTAACACTGTCTCAACATAATTACAGTCTCGACATACTCTCTAAGCATAGCTACAGTCTCAACATACTAATGATGAAGAAGATCTAGGTGGTATCTCTGTAACAGTCGCGACATAGTCATGATGGGAAGGATTTCGACGATCCAATAGTGACATAATTTGTCTCAACTTGCATTCTGAATGTAGTCATGATCTCAGTCATGATCATGATAAAGATTTAGTTACAAGATCTTGATCTTGATCTCGGTGCAACTGTCATATATATATATATAGACATATCTAAGTATAAAGATCTCATTGTTTTGATGAAGATCCCAGTGAGAAAGAAATTGTGATCTCAGCAAAGGAACAACAAATATCTCAGTAAAGGAGAAATAATAATCTAGGTGAAGATGCAACAATGATGAAGCTAGAATGACCTCTGTGGTGCATTAATAATGACCTCCTTGTAGTTGCAGTGATGATGATAAACTTAACGGTGACAAAGAAGAGGATTGGTGTCTTGGTCTTGGAGTGGCTATTAGGTCAAGGGTCATGGTCTTGGTATTCGTCAATTAGAATCTCTATAAGAAGAATTTTGAGTGGGTTATCCTCTCCAAGAGGGAGAGGTTTTGGCCTTGGTAGAAATCCAACATCATGTGTTCTTGTCTCTTTTTTTTTTATAGCTATTTTTTGAACTAAGAAAGACACACTCTAATAATAAGGAAATATTTTACTAATAAGAAAAGTCAAAAGAACCTCACAAATAGTTATCATGGTGAGAAGAATCCCATTAATCTTAATTAACCTAGATTCTTTAACATCATTTTTGTAGCAACTCCTGGATTTTCCACTTGATTTCTTCATTTTCCAGCATAAAGCAGTAGTATATCAACCCATTGGGTAGAGGTGCTTCGGGAGTTAGATCGATTGAATGCTTGACCTGACAGTGTGAAGGTACCTCTATGGGTGAGTAGAAGATGTCCCTATATTCTTCCATGACCTTATCCACCTGATTTTGCTATGGGTGGAACCCTTCGTAAGGGCCATGGATGTGGCCATGATATTCCCCTTACTTTGAGAACGAATACAAAATAAAACAAATTTTCCGGTTAGGTAGATGATCTTACCGTGTTGCTTAGCAGAGATTAAAGAGATAACATCAGGCGGGGCTATCTCTGGTATTCTGTATAACTTACTGCTTAAAGTAATAATAATAATGTGAGGCCTCGACTCATACATAACATGGCGCTTCCACAAGTATGGTTGGCTTAATAATACATCACAAACTTCAAGAGGATTAATGTCACACAATATCTCGTCTGTGAAGGGTTTGATGTTGTAGGGAAGATGACACTCCTGGATGACACGAAAATCTCATCCTTGGTGGAGCCACCCAATGGTGTATGGCTGCGTGGTGTGTTCGGTAGGCCCAACCGCTTAATGACCTCTACTCAGATGAGGTTCTTTTGGGTCTTGATGTCAACAAGGAACTACATTGGAGACCCCTTCACCCACATTTTTGAGTGGAAGAGATGCTCCCCTTCCTTTGTATATTCAGGCTCAATCTTCTGGGTATTGGTGGTGGAAATGGTAGCATTGGGCTCGACAAAAATGATCTACTTCCATTTATCATTACCCTTGTCGAGTTCTAACTAAGAGTAGAAACATGCATCTGACTCTAAGGTCTTCAACTTGGACACCAATGATTACTTGTCTCGACACTCACTTGTGTTGTTAGTGAGGTTCTTATGGAACTCACACCACTATCTTATGTCCTTCTTTGCCTCCGTGGTGTTTTTCTTTAGTTGTGGCTTCAACGGGTTGTCTTGGGTCACCCCATCTTGGCTTTATCCTTTATTCTGCAGTTTGGGGGCGCCTTTCCCTTGCTTCGGATTCGTAGATCCAAAGTCTTTCTTCTCCTGTTTAAATTTCTGCTGGATATTGACAACGTATCAATAGGTGGCGCCAAGTGAGGATATGTCCAAGAACTCCATCTCTTTCTAGATGTATATGTGTAGACAATCATGATACTTGAGTACTATATGCCACTAAGAATCCTTGATACGCAACTTCGTGTGAACAATATGAAAAATATTTGTGAACTCTAACACATCTTGGTCCCTTCGTTGCCGTAGTGTGGTCCACTTAATGTACTTATCCTCATATATTCCGATAGGTTAATATTGTTCCTTGATGGCATCTCAGAAATAATTGGGTGCAGTTGAAAATAATGAGGTTTCCCTCTCGTCCCTTTACTCACAGTAGGTTTCCCACCAATCCTTGACGTAGGGGGAGACTTTGAGGAGTGAAAAATTAATATTTTCCCTATTGGAACAATCATGAACGAAAAAATATCCTTCCAATAGATTTAACCATTCATCTACGACATTTGCATCTATCTGGCCTTCAAATATGGGAATGTCAAAGTTGACTTGTACCTTAAAGGGAGTGGTGCCTCTAGGGTGGTTGTTGGATGAAGATGCGTTGCTTGTGTGCATCCACCGAAGGATCTGGGCAAAATTGTCCATCATCTCATTCCTTTGTCACTTAAGGGCTTCTTCAACCAATATTTTGAAAGGATATCCTACTCCCTCATATTTATATTCTTCCATCATCGGAGGCCCTTGAGGTTGGTGAGGTCGGTCTTGCAAAGGTTCAACCAGTTCAAGCCCTAACTCCTTATACCCTGACCTCATTGGGGACATGCATAAAAAAATAAAGAAAGAGCAGACCACTCTGATACCACTGATATATATTTATGCAGGAACAAAATAAAATACAAATTTGAATAGCAAACATAGAGCTACAACGAAAACTGAACTTCAATTTATTGATAACAAAATACTAAAAATTGATTACATGCGTAATGGAATAAACTAGCTTTGGCGATGGTAGCTTATCTCTGAGAAGAGATGTAGAAGCTACATTTCTCTTAATCGTGTTCAGATGAGCTTCAAAGGCCTACTTATTATTGAGAAACAATGGAAAACCCTAAACATCCAAATACCTAACTCTAGGATATGAAGAGCCAAAAGTATGTGGGCCCCGTTGGGGTAAATTGGTTCTGTTAGAGCCTAGATTTACCTCAGGCTGGAGGTCAGCTTCTAGGTCCACATCAAACCAAGCTCAGCCTTGTATATGAGGACATGAGAGGGCTCTCTCCGGGTCAATCTCGACAAAGGATAATCGATGAGGCTCGAGATGACTTAAATAAAACTTATTTTAGGCTAGGTATGAAGTACAAAGATTTGAATTTGAGTTTTTGGGGGTTTTGAGTCGGAAAATGGGAGAGGCAAATTTGGGTCCGGGGATGAGACACAGTTTTTGCAGAGTTCTGATTGGGGTGTCACGCGGAATGAGTCGATCTTGTGGACAAGATAGACCTTCCTAGAATCTAAAGAAGACCTAATGACAAGCAAACCAACCAGACACTATCTTTCTCTAAATATGCTTTTATAAA
>APFE030712585.1:201818-219090 GCA_000404065.3 Pinus taeda
TCTGTAAGGGTGGTCGGTTCTTCTCTAACATGTCTGCCACCTTTATGAGGCCTCCGAGGTGCATGTCCCTCCGTGGGTGAGTCACTTTGGATCTCTACTTCATAATCAAATGAATGACCGGATGACATAACTGCTGCTGTACAAACCGCCTTGGAGAAAAAGATGTTGGTGATAAAACTATGTTGGACTGCTCTGTTTGTGATGTGGTTGAATTCTACCACCAAGGGGAAAAATTGCAACAAGGGACTATTAGGAAAGGGAAAATAGTAAGGGAGGATTAGGGAATATTAGGATAAATTTTATTAGGGAGAGGTAGGAGGGCTTGAGGGATTTTATGTATGGGGTTAGGAGGATTTTTGTAAGGGCTAGGGTTTTGGGGTTTGGGATTTGGAAATTGAATTTGGGAAAGAGAATGTAGGAGAGGGAATTGATGAGCTTAGGGGGGGGGGGGGGGTAGGAAATGATGAAACAAGGGAGAAATGGGGAGGAGGAGTGACTTTGGTAGCAAAATAGTGAATTGGGAACCCATAGCAATTCTCCTTTGAGGCGCTTTAGAGGTAGGGTTTAAGATTGTGTTTCAATCATTAGCATCCATGAACCACCATCACTTATCACAAAATTGGATAAATCATTATGATATCGACCCTACCTAGAAAATCCACACAAATAAATGACAATTTGGAGAAATTTCAAACGTTTTCGGGCCTTAGACTGTATGCGCCGCGCCACATACCCAATGCATCGTGCCCTCCCGGTACGCCGCGCTTGTGGAAATTTACACTGGGTTTATCCTCCCAATGCGCTGCACCACCTGTTCTATGCGCCGCGCCAGCCTAGTTTCAATCAACTTCACCCAAGCTGTGCAATTACTCACCCAATTTACTTTGAATGGTTTGTCTTTGGTCTTGGCTTGCAAATAAAATTGATCCTCATGGCAAAATCTTTATAAAGACATTGATTTGATTTTTGGTTCTTCAAAACCCATTTTTGTAATGTTTTGAAATTGGCACTTTTTTTAATTAATACAACTCTGTCTTTTTGTTTCCCCCTTGATTTTTGGTTTCAATGATGAATTTTGGCAATTTTTTGCAGGGATAGCTGTCATGGAATTTGGCAAAGGAGACCAGGGCTGCACCTGAAGAATTCAAGAACTGATTTTTTTTTGAAAATTATTAGGAAAAAAACAAAATGTCGACTTATCTTCAAAACAAAGTTTTGAAGAAAAGTCATAATCCATCCATATGACAATGAAAATACTTGAACCTCCCTCTGGCTTGCTGGCTTTATTGGACATCTTGAAGACACAACTTGTGAAACCCTAAACCTAGTGATTGAAATGACTCTTGCTAATCAAAAGACTAAAATAGGGTTGTAAGTGACTCAAAAATTTGATTTTGACGAACATACTTGAGCCAACAGTGCAAGGTATGAGGGGAAATGAATAACAAGACCCTTCCGTTAGATTATGGCATGCCCCTAGCGGAATGAAACAAGAGTGAAGCGAGTGAGACACCTAAAAATGAAATGCAATAAAGAGAAATGATCTCTGACGGAGGGATGTAAAAACCGACTCTAACAGGTTCATCAACTTCCTGAGGTCATAACTTTAGCATACGATCTTCGTTTTATGTGTATAATACCTCATTAGAAAGATCTATCTAAGGAATATGACTTTCACATATAAACCTATTATTATAAGTTATTAGGTTTTCCTGTTTTCCAAAAAAATGTCGTTTAGGGCCTCAGAATGGCTCCGGAAGTTTAGGACCCAAAAAACTGCCAAAAATAGTAATTTGTGTTACAATTAAAGAAACTAAAAGAAATAATGGTGGGGGCCCAAGTGGAATAGGTGGGTGGCCACCAATACCCACTTGGATCATGTTGAGTACATTGCCACCATAGAGACCCCTTACACTTTGTTTACCTTGACTTGGGCATGTCGATAAGAACTCGCAGATCCAACCACAATTATAGCTTCGTAAGTCCATCGTCAAAGAATTTATCGCTATGACCTTTGCAATTCACCAACTCCTTACATCGCGAGTAGCTTTGAGGGAAGATGGGACGATCCAACCATGGCTCTGGCTCATGGGATCATGAAACCGACGGTCGTTCACCACCAAAACCCTTTACACTTTGTCAAACAATGTAAGGGGGATAAGCTAACACTGAGTTGTATGATCTAGTCGTGGTTCTAACAGTGGAACCTTTTCGTTGGGCTACCGTTACTCTGGATGGCCCTTTTTTCACTTTGATAACCTTTTGAACAAGTATGTTAGTGTAGATTTGGTCGATCGAGGCATGGTTCTTGTCTTGGAACCCTACCCACCAGGACACCACCCACCACCATGAAGCAATGGAAGTTTCCCAGTTCGACCGTGGTTACAATGTTGGAACACTTCCCACCGGGAGACTGCCTTGCGTTAGGTTTTCTCAATCTGTTACTTTGCAATAAGAGATAACATAAACGAGAAGTCACTCCAACGTGACATGGACGTGGATAAACATTGTGTAAGTGCCCCGAGACACACTATGACGATGTGATAGGGCCACACAGGCTTGTTGGATGCCACAAGGGTATTGGGGTGACATGGCCTCTTGTAATAGACCAAAACTTCTAACAAGCATGGCTTTTGATTTAGGACTTAGATTGAGATAAATTTTATAATGCCACTAATCTCCTGAATAGTTGAACATAATAGTGGTATCAAAATTGATTTATGCACTTTCCAAAAAATGAGGGGTTTTGGTAATGCCATCTTCATAGTACACCCTCGAGATCGGGTCAAACAAGTAACCCTCCCACATCTCGGGATGGTGAGGGGGTGGGAGGTGGTTACATTAATTTTCAAGTTTATATTTGTGCTAGTGAATAAAAGAGAGGAAGATTCTTTTTTGCAGCAGGAAAGAGAACAAGTCTAAAAGGTAGGTGCTACCACACAAGAACTAGCACTTCCAAAAATTTTGGTTTCTGCACAAGAAACAACCATAAGAAACTCAGTTGCCACTCAAATAATTTTTAGAGAAGGAAAATCCTATCACAGAGTTCAAGAAAATCAAATGTAAGGTTGCATGAGGATATGCAACATCTTCAATTGGGAAGAATGTTAAGTCATGAAAGTGACCATCTTTTGACTTCATTTTTACCGTCTTTTCATAACCTTTCCCTTAACTTTTATCCTTTTATCTCTCTTCCATAGCCTTTTTTTCATCCATTTTTATTCTTATATGTGAGATTAGGGTCAATATTTTCCAAATGCAATTATTTTAGTATTTTAAGTGAATCTATGATTAAATACTAGAAAAAGAACATGTTTTTACTTATTTTTGAAAGTTGGGTGAGTTTGGTGATGGTTATAAGTCTATTTGGATACTCCAACAATGCAAATTTTAACTGTCAAGCTCCAAATTCAAATTTTCTCTTCAACCCTTGAAGATTTGATGAGGATTTAGGAGGATCACTGAAGTATTTTGGATGGAAAAGAATCATGGAAGAGTTTTTAGCAAATATCTTGGAAATATTCATAAGAAAACATTCAAATCTTTTTAGAGATATTACTTGCTAATTGTTGGCAAATGGTTGTAATCATACAAGAGATATGTGGATATGAATTTATTATTGGTTGTCTTAGCTTTTGTATAAATAATGACCACTCCATTTCAAAAGGAGCACTCATGGAGCATATGCCCAATTCATGATGGAATAGAGTAAATTTGTTATTATTTCCTTCCACATAGATTGTCATTCTCTAGTTTTAGATCTAGTATGTCTTGATTTCGCATTGGCCTTAGAATAGAATTTATGTCTATGCAAATAGATAGTTTTAGAAAGGTAGATCATACTACAAATAATCTAATTTAGCACATATAGTTTTTGCATTTCACAAGTTCATGAACTCTATATCAATAATCAATGTTACACAATTTATGCAAATAACTTTTGTGACAAATATTATAAGTAATTTTTTTAATAATATAATTTGTAAAATTCAATTTTTCTATCTTTAATATTCATTATTAAATTTTAAAGCTTAAAAAAATGTTACATAGAATGAGAGGTTTGAGTAATAACATGGTATAAGGTTATACTTTATTACAAGGACCAAATTTAGCCAATGGTTTGTGCATTTCAAAACTCATCGTGATTGGATCCTCTAGCCTACTCATTAGTCATATGCTCTTGGACTCTCTCTTATTCGATTTTTGTAGAGTCTCCATTCTAGAAAGAATAAGGAATTCTTGTCACTCGTTTGAAATGATGAATTGGTTTCATGTTTGTTAGCCTAATAATCCTAAAGGTTTAGGAGTCTGAATAAATAATTTTAAAATTAGTTTACTTTAGCATATTTCTCAATGGGATTATGTGATCAATTTTTCTCCTAGAGTTGAGCTATATAAACTAGCTCATTTTGATGTGAGGTACATAGACTTTTGGCCCTAACTATTGTTGTAGTTTTGTTTTCCTTATTTAGTAAAATTACATGTTTGAGGTTTGAGGACACTTTTTCAAAATTGGTAAACTAGAGCAACATTTAAAAGTGTTGGAATAGAATGGGTGATAGATTGAGGATGCAAGAAAGACCCCACAATATCAACCTAGATCTCTTCAAGCTCAAGGAAAACAATACTAAGGTAAGATGTTTTTTTTCAACAAGGAAAAGTTTATTTTTTTAATTGTAGAACATTTCAAAAATCAATTTGTTGACTTCTTTTAGATCATATCCTCATTAAATACAAGTATATATAAGTGAAGACAAACCTTCAGGGTCCTAAATCAGTTGGATGCTACTTATATCATCATCAATTTATCCAGATACAACTTGTCGAAAGCTTTCTTCTTTTATTTCTTCAACAATACCAAAAACAACTTCAGTACTTCTCAAGCTTTTTGTACTTTCATGAATCGTGAACATCTATTTGTAGTAATTTCATTTTTTCTTCGATTTCATTATTTCTTCAAGGTATTAATTATGTCTATCATAATATGCCATCCCTCTTAATTGGGGAGTTATACAATTTCTTCTATCCAAGCTCCCTCTCAACTTAGGGAGATCACCAACTTCCTTTTTATAACATCAGAGAAACGTTAACTTTTCAAGACTTCATTCTTCCTCATGCAATCAAGGTTATATTAATCATCATCATTCTTATATCTTGCTTCATCATGCTCATCATTATTATCATCTTCAATTACGAACATTTTCAACATCTTGAAGATTATGTACTTGCAAAAATTTAATAGCAATTACAAAAAAAAACAAACATACAGAAGCTTAAAGTTAACTATATCAAGATCATGTTACTACATTGGAAGCATCAAAGCATTCAAAATTTAGACATCAAATACCTAAACTTAGTTATGTTCATAATCAATAGGGATCACATATTTTTACATACTAGACTTCAATTTCTTACTAGGGTTTTGTTCCTGGACTCCATCTTTGAGACATAAAGCCTTAGATATTAGTAATTAAATCAAATAAAAATCCAATCATATACGTCTAAGGTTTCAATAATATGCTTTTATAATTACATGTCGGACTCTACTAGTGTTATTTGTAAACCCCTAGATTTTATCATCAAAGCTAAATCATATCAATAATTCAAAACAATGTCATCATGTCCTAGAATATCAATCTCTACTAGGGTTTTGTTACAAGCCCTAGATTTCACAAACTAAAGCACGAGTATCAACAATTAAGTTAACATACTCACATATACATATCTAGGATGCACTATCATTGACATCAATATCTACTAGGTAAACCCAAGATCAATAAATAACACAATTGTGACCAGGCTAGGTTTTTGTTCAAACAAATGAACATACACCTAGGGTTTCATTCATAGAATCTTACTATAACTATTACAAGGGTTTTTTTCATAAATAAAACCCTAAGAATATAGGGTTTCATTATATAACCTAGACATTAATAACAAACCCTAAAGGGCTAGGGTTTTTACCACAACCCCTAAATAGACCATGGTTTCATAATTGACATACCCTTAACATCAATATGCTAGGGTTTTAGAGTGAACTCTAAAGGTTAGGGTTTCACCAAAAATGTTCAAATAAGAGATAAAATGATAAGGGTAGATTCAATCTAATGATGAATCACCTTAACAAGACTCCTTATGATTCAAAATCTTACACAAAAGAAAGTTAGTAATTCAAGACAAATTTCATAATTATCGTATATTTTAATGAAGAAGTTGAGCTATAAAATCTTATGGTCTTAGACATACCTTGAGTTTCTCTTTTTAAAAACCTTGTAGGGATTCCTTAAAGTTCTCCATTTGAATTTAGTCATGATCTTTATACCTATAGTACTTATTGACAAATACTAACAAGCAAAATACGTGATACCAAAAAAATTATGTCAATTTTTCAATCTAGGGTTTCTATGCAACAATGGAGAATGGAGTCTTAGCATCTTTAGATACAAATTTTAGCTTACAAAATTGTCACTTCCATTCATATCCTAAACTACACACAAGCCCTAGAAACCAAGAAATAAGGTTTTTACGAGGGAGAAAGTAATTTAGGGTTAGGATTTTATATGAATATGGTTTATCCATGAGCCATCTAGGGTTTACAATCCTAGATAACATGTAATTAATTAACCTTAGAATATATTAACAAATGAATATGGTATACATACCTCACAATTACGTACCTCCATCGTTCATGTTCATAGAGATTGCGACAAGGCTTGCTCCAGGATGTCATAATCTTCAAAACAAAGACTTCCATGATGTATGAGTTGCTTGCATAGGTACTGTTTCCTTTATTCTTGAACCAAGATGTTGTATGATTCTTTCAGATTAATTGAACAATACTGCTTCTTTACTACTAAATTCAGATTATGTGATTACCACAGGATGTGGCTTTTACTTTAGGTATTTAAGCCTTTATGTCATTAAATAGGTATATGAAAATAATAAACTAATTCCTCTTCAAATAGCTCAGACTAGGTTTCTTATATACACATGTCTGAAGTAAGGGTCTCGATCCTTTTTCATCATGATTGTAACCTTCCAATTAGCTCAGACTTACTTTGTAGGATGTTTGCTTAGAATTCAAATGTGATCATGATTCATAACTCTAGAAGATGATGACGATTCTATTTTGGAGGTGATTTTAGAGTATAACAAGTAAGCCCAGAATTTTGATCTATTAGCCAAGGTGCTCAACCTTGAATGAGATGCAAGATTGGCTGTTTGGTCCCTTAAAACATGGATCATATGTTCCTCAACCAACCTCATTGTGCTTGCGACCTAATCACCATAACTAGGGCTTGGAATTATGCCCATAATTGTAAACTTCTTCTTCTAGGAGCTTGACCTTATATGATTGATTTCCTTTGCTTGTCTAGAACCCCTTTGTGACCTTATTCTTTCCCTTATCAAGTAAACCAAGCTCTGATACCATGTTGATAAATCTAGGGCATCATGTGGATTAGAATCTTTAGGTAGATTTCTCTTAGACTTTGAAATTTTATTGTGATTGTTCTTTTATTATTATTAGTTTTCCTTTAAATTTATTATGTTCCATTCATCAAGACAAATTCTGAAAAAATGAAGATCACAATAAGGGACACAAGATGTAGGCACTCATTTAGAGCTAGGACACCTCTATAGGGGAAAATCTCGTCAAACTCTTCCACTAGTATATCAAATTGAGATAAACGAAGACCTTAGACCCAAAATACCTTACTCCTCCACCAAGTAAACCTTCCAAGTTGATTTAACAAACTTTGGTAGTCTCTTCTTGTTTAACAGTTACAACTCAACAAGAACATCGAACCTAGCTACTTCAGAACTTTGTCCCCACAAAAATCTAACAAATTCACACATGTGAAACAAGGAGAGAGAAAATTTCAACTTCTTATGCTTGAAAAAGTCCTCCTTTTTTGCCACCCCTTTCCTCCTTGTTCCTTGAATTCCACACATTTTCTTGTCCCATAAATTGCAAATTGAACTTGTTGAGTGAATGCTCCAAATGAGGTCGAGTTGTTGCCTTTATATAGGAGATTTTTCCCCTCAAATAGGCTGACTTGGTGGAAGAGGCAAAAAAGACCTAATTTACATCAAAAATAAATTTATTTCTTGATATATGAAGCCCAATAAGGGTCTTTTACAATATGACATGGACAAGGGCACTTGACATAAACCCTAGAAGCCTACAATGGAGGATTTGACCTAAAAACCATTGATCATAGCATGAAACCCATGCTTTAATAAGTCAATTTATTTAATAATAAATTTCCTTTGACAAATACATTACACCATATCTCAAATACAATTATGGAGACTGACACTAGTTACATTCTTCAACACGTGCACCTCAGAGATCCTTTTACATGTAGTAAAAAAGCCATAATAGAAGGAGTTTTGCCCAAAAAGCATTTTATATCGTTAATAGATTTGAGTATCGCTATTGAACCCTAGTTTCAATTTCAATGGTCTTGGAAAATATATTCTCCAACCTACACCAAGGCACTGAATCCTAACTAATAATAATTTGATAGAAACATAAAAATTCTAATCAATTTTAAATCATCACTTCTTTTTTAATTTGTTGATTATTCTTGAGGATGTGAAATGAAACTTAAGAGATGTTTTAAGGACTTTTTCCAATCCAAAAGAAATGCAAAGAATGAGTGCAACAATTAAAATTTTAGTCTTTGAAGAAAACTAACCTTAAATGCATTTCTCCTCTTTGCAAAAAACCTTATTTGTGCCTTGCTTATGTGGAATCCCTTCTTGCACCTTCTTTGCATTTCCTATTGGATCATGAACACCTCCTTTGCAGAAATAGGAGGCCCTCCTTTGGACCCTGATTCAGATATGACAACGTTTTAGGCTATGGTGGCTTCACTAAATATGTTTGTAAAATAGAAGCCTTTGACCTGATTTGTCAAAAAACTTGATGAACTTTATATTATCTCGTTATTGTTGAAATATTGCTAAATGGTTATCACCTTAGAAAATAAGGGATTGATAGGACAATTCACTAGACTATATCTGTCCCTAAAGGTCATGGTTGCTTGGGCTCAAAAGAATTGTGAATCTCTATCCAAGGAAATATCTCATCTCAATTTCATGGTCATGGCTCTTTTTCCTTCATGTTACAGTCTAACAAGGACAACAATGTGATGTTTTTCAACATACCTTACTTTCATGGCATTAAATGTATCTATTTGAATCAACAGAATCCTGATTTTAACCCTGAATTAAATGATATTCCCTTTGCAGTGTCAGTTTGGGTCTATCTCCCCCAGTTTTCCCTTCATTGCTGGAATGAGCAAACCCTCAAATCCATTGAAAATTCCCTAGAACAGTATATTGATTATGTTATACCTAAAGACTAATTCTTCTCTTATGGTCACATTCGTATAGAAATAACTCTAGAGAAAGGATGGAAGTTATTTGATAAAATTTGGGAGGTTGGAAGATGTCCAGGAAGCTAATTATGAATAACTCTTGTTCAAATGTAGGAACTGTCATGAATATTGTGATTTTCTAAATCATTCCCTAAGCTTTCCATTCCAGAGAGGGACCCCTCACCAAATGTTTATCAATGGAAAATAGAAAAATGTAGAAAAGGAAACACTAGGGAAATTGGAATAACTAAAGGCCCAAGATCCCACGATAAAAATACTCCTACAAATGCCACATCCACCAATCCATCCAGTGTCCATACAAGAAATAGGGAAGCTCCACCCCCATCTCTTCGCATCCGGGCACATGAGAACCCACCAAAGAACAAGAACCATCAAGAACCAAATCCCACAAAGGAAATTATGGCCCCAAGAAACAAATCATTCTTCAAGCCAACAATAGTTATGTTGCTTTGTCCAATTTGGATTATTCTCCCTGCCACATTCACTTCTCATGAATTTCCCCATCTTTCCTAGATCCCTTCCTTCTCAAGGACCAAGCATGATGACCTTGGTTCTTATGCTAAATTTGCTTCCCTTCCCCATTCCTCCCCTTGAAATATTTGCTCATTGTCCCTCATATGGAAGTTGATATGAAAAAACCTCAATATTCTTCTAACAATGGGAATAATTCCTCCTTCATGCCCAAGCGAAGGGGTTTCCCTTCATCTAGATCCATTAAGGAGTATTCAACTGAATAGGAGAAATACCTTGGAAAATAAAACACACCAGATAATTTTGGATATGGAACTAGATCAAAGATAGAAAGTAGTAGGACGTCTTCAAAAGGAGGAGCTTGATCAATTCAAAGGAAATGATGAAAATAATCTCTTGGAACGTGAGGGGTTAGGAACACAAGAAAAAAAGAAGTCTCTAAGAGATATTTATTCAAGTAGAGTGTCATGTGATCCTACTCATTCAGGTGACAAAATCAAGCACTAACAATGGCCTTGACCTTCGTACAAATATTTGGAGAAACATTTCTGGGAAAGAAATTGATTTAAGTGGTGCATCAAGAGGTAAATGCACCTTATGGAACCTAGTTTTATTTTCATTAGAAAAGGAATTAATGAGTCAACAATGGTTCATGACTTTGTTATCGAATCTTCAATCAGGTGAGATATATGATCTTCATAACATTTGCATGCCAATAAATCTTAGGGAAAAACAAATATGTTGGAATCCCCCAAATGCATCCTTTGATTAATCAACCACTGACTGCAAAATCATAGGATGGGATTTTAACACAATTTTGGATTAGACACAAAAAATGGGGGATCCACAGTTCATGACCCTTGGAACAAATGGAAGACTTTGTCTCTATTTGAGGTTTAATCGACATCAAACCTCACTCTAGGAAATTCACTTGGTCCAATAAAAGAGTAGATTTAGGCCATGCTGTAGTGAGACTTTATAGATTTCTTGTTCAATAATTCCGTCTCGTTAATTTAACAACCATGTCCTCCTATGTTATCCTTCAGTCAAATTCTGATCATCATCCTATCAACTATAAATAATGGTGAAGCAAAATTATGGGATGACCCCCTTCCAATTCAATCCACTCGAGCTTCAAAATCATGGAAGCAATAAATGCAATAAAAAAGTCCTAGACCACCTGGATCAAAGGCTCCCCTACATTCATATGGGAACAAAAAATCAAACTAGCTAAGGATGCCATTAAATCTTGGGAAAATAATTTATAATCTACTCCTAAGAAATAATTAGTAACCTACAAATATTCCTTAAAAGATATCCAACAAAATATTGAGAATGATCAAGTCACTTCGTAGCTGCGTCTACAATAACAAGAAGCTCATTTTGTGTATGAAAAATATATCAATCATCTAAGTGGAGACTCAAATCAAGATTCTAACTTGATTATCAGTGGGAGATACAAACACTTCCTTTTTCTCATAATCAATAAAGAGTCTGGCAATGTAAAAATTCAACCAATTCCATCAAATATGAGGAGGGATAGACTTTGACCAACTTTGACGACATCAAAGCATACATAGTTTGCCATTTTGAGTCTTTATATGTAGCTCCTTTAGACGATAGAGACGGTGAAGCGAATGAAATTCCAGAACATATCTCTGCAATAATATCAAGAACCGAAAATGGCTATACCTCATAGAAAAATTAAGGGAGCAATCTAATCTCTCAAGCTAGACAAAGCCCCTAGCCTAGATGGATTATCTATGGGTTTTTACAGAACTTGTTGGACTTCGATTAAATTTGACCCGATGAGAATGATAAGTAGGGTCCATTAGTGCCACCTTTTAGGTTTAATTCCTAAAGAATCAAATGCTTCATCCTTCACTTGCTTCAAACCTACTTCTTTTTATAATGCTTCCTATAAGATCTTTAACCAAAATCATTTCCAATCGCTTAAAATCCTTATTCCAAAATATAATCTCTAAAAATAAAAGCAAGTTTCTATGAAACAAACAAAACCTAGACAATATTATTATAGTTCAAGAATCCATTCACTCAATAAAGATCATGGGAGACACATGAATGGACAATAAATTGAATATGAACAATCCTTTTGACCAGGTCAATCATTCCTTCCTTTTTCAAGTTCTTATCAAATTTGGTTTTAATCATTCGTTCACTAACCTTACTTCTACTTGTGTGATATTTGTCATCTAGATAATGGCATACCCTCCTCCTTTTTCACAATTGAAAGAGGACTAAGGCAAGGATGACCCCTCTCTCCTCTTCCCTATATTATTATTATTAACTCTTTGAGTAGGAAGTTGGAGGATGAAAGAATTATAGGTCAAATTCCAAGGATCAAGATTGCTTGTGGAGTTGACAGAGTCAACCATTCTCAATTTGCAGATGATACCATTCCCCTGATTGGAGCTTTAGTAATCACAGCTTCCAAGTTTAAAGCTACATCAGATTATTTTCTAAGAGCATTGGGAGGAGTGATCAACATTCAAAAATCACAAGTTTATGGGTAGAACACCATCAAACAAATATTAAGTGAAATCACAAGAATTCTCTCCTTCCCCTCCATAAATGAGTGGGACTCTTAACTTGGAATCTTAATTAGTCTTTTCTCCCTATTGTCTTTATTAGCACTTTGTAATTTCCCTAAGCCGAGGAGAGAAAATAAGAGGTAACCACAAAACTACTCGTAAGCTAGAATGTAGCCCTTCTAGCTTTAGAGAGGGCTCTCTATGTCTAGAATGTTAAATTACTCAGATGTTAGGCTAGGTATGGTGCTCAGTAGGGTATAAATTTTCAATGATTTGCTGGTAGGAAAGGAGACAGATAGATTGGGCATGGAGTCATGTCTACATGATTATGTTTGAAGTGATGAAATTAAGAGAAAGAGGAGCTTCTACAGGGGCAAGGTAGGTAGTCTCTTTGGAGTTTTTTAGTTTAAATTTGTTGTAGGAGGGTGAGTGGAAGACAAATGGAAAATGAAAAATAGAGCATCAAACACCAAGATGAATTCTAACTATCATTTTAGCAGAAAACATAGATGTCTAGAACACTGAAACATAGCACTATTTGGAGCAAATTCTGAGTCAATATCTTTGTTTAACTAAAAAAGAGGATACATTTAAAAGCATTATTGTCATATAAGATAACTTACAAATAAATAAAGCACATATCCAAAGCAAACTAATACAAGAATCCTTGTAAAATCCACCTCTGTCTTCATTCACCGTAAAATATATCAAAATAAGGGTAGTACACAATGTCCCTTCTCCTGAACCTGACCAAATCTTTGCTTAATTGCAATTACATCATAAATAGATGAAAAAAATTAGTTCCCACCTTTAAGAACCAAATTTCTCAATAGGATTTCAATTTCTACCTAATGCAATGAAAATAGAATTGATTTCTGAAAATTAGGGACTCTTTGACTAAATCTTTTCCAAGCATATTTACATTAAATTCTCAGTCCAAATAGATCATATGAGTCCTAGGATGCCTGATAATATTTACCATAATCATAAAAACAAATTACAAGAGGTTTTGACTTGGATAACTCGTGATGGGCCTCCAAATTATACATAAATTAAGGACCATCTGACCATCCTTCAACACATTAAAACTCTATTTTTTGCATTAGATGACATATTTTAAGCTTTAATATGTTCATTAGGAAGGTTTAGATATAATTGCATATTTGTGCCTAATATTATTTATTTTTGTAGAATATGCGAGAATATTGGGTAGATTATGAAGATTTGGAGGAAGAGATAATCTAGGGACTTGCTCCTTGCTACAGGAGGATCAATATTGGCCAATCAATGAACACGATATGATGAAATTATTGCACAAATTTTGGAGCTCCAGTGATTGAGAAAATCTAAGAATGTGTTCCTTGTTATTTAATGCAGATTCCTAGTGTTGGGAACCAGATCCTTTGTTTGAAGGATTTTGGAGGGGAAAACTTCCTCCTTTCGAGGTGAATGTTTCCTCATCATTTTTTATAAGTACCAATTTGAATTTACCTCTAGAGGCATGTATTTCTTAGTCTTCTTGTGGAGAAAACTTGTACTTTTGCAGCTCTACTTTAATTTCTAGAAGGGATGTAATTGGATTGATTAAAATAATGAAGTTTGGTGCCATTTTTAGCTTCTAAAGCTTGGTATCCTTCATAGGACTCTAAGTATCCTTGGGCTTGGCCATCCCAGGAGCCTCAGAGTGCTTTTGTGTAGTTGTATTTTCTTCTTTTCACTTCTTATTCACATGCATCTCTTATTCTTGTTTTTCCTATTTCCGCATTTAATATTGATGCTTCTTTTGTTGTATGATTGGGTTAAATGATTGCAGTAAGTTATTTTGAAGACTATTTAAAAAGTCACAAGCATGATGCATCTTATAAAAACTTTGAAAACTCATCTTCATCACTAAGCTACTTGGATTGGTTTACTACTTCACAATTCTAGATTTTTTGGAAGTCCCTTGTAGCAAAATAGTAGTAATTTTTTGCTATTTTTTAGGATGTGTTAATGAGATTCATTTGAGTTGATTCCACTTGTATTATGTTATAAAAAAATTCAAGTTAATAACAAAATTTACCCCAATTCATTTTCACTTGATTAGGTTAGGCATTTGATAGGTTAACTAGCTCATTAGTTCTTGAATTTCCAATTTTTAGAGTAGTGATTTTCTGCTATTTTTTAGCATGGGTTAACAGAGATATTTTTGAATGATTCTACTTGGAATGGAGACCTGAGACGTCCTACTTATAAGTTTTTTTTTAATTATAATTTTTTAATTTTTAAATTTTTTAATTTTAAATAATTTTATGGTTTATTTTATGTTTATTTATTATTTTTTCCATCCCATTTTAGTTTGATTTTCTTGGGAATTTAACAAGATTCTCACTCATGTTGCATTATAGGCCTCTTGTAGCAATCACCTGTAGCAAACTTGTAGCATCACTTTCCTTCACCAATTTTGATCCCCACTGCAACTTTGACTTTGTCTAGATGAATAATGACCCCTAGGCTCTAAATACATGATTGGGGAAGACCAAATACCACTTATTATTTTCATTTTTACCCCTGCAACACATCTCAACAATTTGGGTTAATGGACATATTTATAAATTGGATAGCACAATAATGATTTCCTTGATTGCCACATGAAGTATATAATGAACTTTGTGTTGAGAAATGGCAACAAGATATTCCAGTTTAATTTGTACTTGAATTAAAATTAGAATTAAATTCAAATTCTATTCTCATAACAACTTGTAAATAGTTAATTAAGTTTAATTAACTTAATTAGCATAGGAATTTTGAGTTGGAAGTCTTTTTGACGTCATGTATATGTTCTCTCTAAATTTTAGGGGTTCAGTATGAGTTTAAATTGAGTTGGAAATTAGATCACTCACTTCACTAAGTTAATTTTAGTTAGATTAGTTCCAAGCTGTTTGAGGAACTAATAGAGAGTTAACAGTTAGTTGGTGCACTAGTACATCCATAAGTGTTACTCTAGTTAACTAAAGATCGCCTCATCAAAAAAACTTATGCATATCGATTATGAGAAAGACCAAGTTGAGGCTAGAGTATAGGGACAATTTAATATCAATTGTATTATTTACTGGAGTGTAAATATCATGCATGCATCAGAGATTGATCCTATGTTTGGGTTGCGTAGTTTTGGAAGCATGAATTCCCTTTAAATACTAGCTATTCATCCTAGGAATTATGAAAGAGATTAGAGGCTTGGAAAGCTACAAAATTGGCTAAGTGTTGGCCAAGAGCCAGCTTCTGAGCTAAGAGAGTTGAGCATGCTTGTGTGGAATTGTTCTAGTTAGAACAAACTTTGTATCTTCACTCATATTTCTGATATATGCAATACAAATAGCAAGGTTTTGAGGAGTGGCTTTCCCTAGATACATCTGGTGTTATGTGCCATTGATTTATCTTCTTCTTGTTCATTTTGTTTCTATTGATCTATTGGCTTCCTTTGGTTGAAAGTAGAAGTAGATTCTTGTCATGTGATTTAGTAAATTGCATGAGCTTGTGAATCTACAGGATTTTCTACATTGTATTAGAGTTGAGAACAATATACTAGAGGAGATTTCCAAGTTTTGAGTTTTGGGTTACAGGTCAAATTCGAATTTGCAATACATACTTCAAGATCAGTAAATGGTGTTTTACGATTTGCGGCTTGAGTATGCCTTAGAATCCAACTCAAATTTTATAGCCTGGAGGGACATAATGGAGGCTGTGTTAGAGGATAATGGCTTTAAGGAATTCGTTGATCAAGAAATTCCTAAGCCAACAACATTAGATGTATAGAATTTGGCCGAATGGAAGAAGTGTGTGGCGAAGGTGAGGTAGATAATCCTTGAGGGAGTTCGAGACCACGTTGTCTTGAGTCTCCATGGAAAAGAAACTCAGTATACCATGTGGAAAAAATTGACAGACTTGTATCAGAAAGACAGTGACCAAAGGAAATTGGAAGCGAAGGACAAACTTCAAAAAATCAAAATGGAGAAATGCGAGACTATTCCAAGATACTTGACCAAGTTCACTCAATGTCATGATGAACTTGGAAGTGTTGGATTGATGGTTGCTAAGGATGATATGTTGAGTCTTTCTCTTCTAGGACTCCCAAAGAGTTGGCATAGTTATCAGGACTCTGTCAATGGTTGGGAGAAGTTGTCAGATTGGGAACGACTGTGGTTATATTTGATGTAGGAGGAGATTAGGAGGAACATCAGAGATGGCTCTTCATCAAAGACTGATGATGAAGATAACTGCGCCTTAGCGATTAAATCAAAGAAGGGGAAAGGGAAAGCTTCCCATTCCAAATCAGATTCTTATCATGGAGGTAAGAAGAAAGATATGATGAAAGTTAAGTGCTTTCATTGTAATGAGATGGGCCATTTTGCTGCAAATTGCCCATTCAAGAAGTCGAAGAAGAAGTTTTTATTAGGAGGAGAAACGAGTGAGGCTTTGGCGTCTCAATTCGAATGTGACTTTTCCCTCATTGCATGCATGGTGTCACCAATGATGGGAAGTGTATGGTACTTAGACAATGGAGCTTCATTCCACATGACTGGTGACAAAGAGTTATTCAGTGACCTAGAGAAGAAAGATCTCCAGATGCATATCGAGATGGGTGATAACGGGAAGTATAGTTTTAGATAGAGGAGGAATGACCTATTATAGAGTTTTATGAACCCAATGTTTCAGACTACCAAGTGAGTCCATCATTAGGGGATGCGTCAATAGATATTCTAAAGATATTAATGATGCATCCAAGAGCTATATTTTAGGGTATATATATAGGATATGAAAGAATTAATCTAAGAAATTAGGTCGGCCATTATCCAATTAGTT